>NNCF01126066.1:112772-150552 GCA_002313205.1 Laupala kohalensis
AGAAAACATGTGGAAAAGGGCATTTTGCTCTTGTAGTGAATACACGCTCATAACAACAAAAATTCAACAATAGATGGTGCAATTTATGAGAAAACAAAATCAAAATTACATCTAAGCTTTCTTAGCGCTTACCTCCTTCATATCTGACATTCATACGAATGACCAAACCTGCTGTTTCAAAGATCTGTCTTATTTCTTTATTCCTGTCCCAAACTGTATAATACGAACTTGCCTTGACTTAGAAAGAATTAAATTAATTGTGTCAAAAATAAAAAAAGGAGCCAAAAAGTATTCCAAATTTTAATTATGTTGTTTTAAAGGCCGATGTGCCGATTACTGGTGCACTATCAAGAACTGATGCATATACTGCAGTACAATAAACAAAATATATTATTTTCCTATCAATAATATATGTTTTATAGAAGCATCGAGAAAAACGTACATTTTTCTCGAAGTGGAAATACGTACATTTTTCTCGAAGTGGAAATACGTACATTTTTCTCGAAATCAGGGACTCCCAAAACGGATATTTCCGTCAAAATTTCACGACCGAATAATTTCCACGATTACAATACTATATATACACTACAAAAATTAGTGAAAACAGAAGCTTAAAACCGAGGAATGTCATAAATACGTCGTGTTTGGGTTCATTTTTATTGGAATTATGCAAGGAATTAAAAAATTGTAAGATTATAGGAATTCAAATAAAACTACTCAATTAATAGCATTTTAAATATCTCTCCAGTAAGTGATTCTCGAAATCCATTCGGCAGGTCGGTCGGTTAGCATAAGGGTGGGCGGCGGGTTGGGAAGCCATTAGGACAGATACAAAGTGTCGAGTTTAATGGTACCCAAAATTTTTAATACCTAACCCGACTTTATGACCATCAGGAAGTGTCGATTTTAAGAACTCCACTTGAGACATCAACAGGAATTTGGAATAAAAACGAAGTGCAGTGAAGAAGGTGAGGAAATGTTTGCAATGTACGCGAGTATTTACTATTAGTTTTAATGCACGTTATGAGATTTGTCTCTAGCAATAATTAATACTTTGGTTTATTCTGATATTTATTTATTAAACTTTGTTGATGGTGCTGTTTACAAAATTCCAGGTGTAAATGAACTCTAATTTTCTTTTGTGCCAGTCTCTAACTTCATAGACACAATGTCTGTATAAACTCTTCTATTCCTAGATACATGCATTTAATGTTCAACTAAGTTAGGGCAAAGGAAGCCAATATTTTAATTTGCAGTTACATGTTCATCACCGGGTCTTATGATTGGTCAAAGAGATTTTGAGTGTTAGGTGCAAAAAATTAACCACCTCGTGCGATACTTCAAAAGATTCGTATTGTACACGATAAAACTACGCCATATCTTTTTAAAATGTTTTCGACATTATCATTGGATCGTTTCCCCATTGCCTGCTTGCTTACTTGCAATACAAGTTTTAATTATTGCGTTTAACAAAAACTAATTAATTAAATCCCGTAAATTTAATAATGATACTTATGTTTTATTCAACTACTGCTTCATAGTTACTTGAAAATGTACAACTGTAAGCCATTAGTGTTGATTAATCACATTGAAATTTTCAATGACAAAAGTATGTATATTATAATTAATCAGTGCAAGTTAGCTACAATTTTACGACAACTAGCTAGGGGGAACGCGTTTAGGGGACTCCTGCCGATCGACTGAGTCCAACTCTTGCCTTGGAAAGGGGAATACGGAGAGGCTTGGAGCCCAATTGATGCTTTTATTTTACCCGAGTTGACTTCGGGTCCCAAATCAGTCCAACCCAAATGGACATCCGAAGCATGCCTCAGCTTGTGAAATCCAGAGTACAGCAGAGCATCGCTGATATTAATTCAGATAATCAAAATTCTCTTTTTAAAAGAGATGCAATTCATCCAACCATTGTTTGTACGAAAAGCAACTTTTGTTCATTTGCATATACCTTGTTCTACAAGGTGAAATGAATAAATGACAACAAAATATGTTTAATTTGTAAGTATGTATGTAAACATGTATGTATGTAAAAATGTGAAGGGATTGGAGATTCACAATTCTTAATTGGAGGAACCTTGCTGTAAACAGAAATGAATGAAGGGAGAAAATCAAAGGATTAGTGACAGAAAAACATAAAGCACGGAGATTAAAAATGCAAGGAGAATAGAGAAACGCCAAGAAGAAGACATCTACACTTGGAAATGCCCTCTCCGCCCATTTACTCGGGATGGCAGACGAGGAAGGGGCTATGTACAATCACACTTAAAACAATTTCATAAGTCATCCCCTGAAACAACAAACTCATCCACAATAACAGAAACAAATAGAAGAAAAAAACAAACAACTGTGCCTCCAAATCTAAAATGCACTGAATGTGACTTTGAAGCCAAGTCCGAATCTGGTCGAAACAGCAACATGCGACACAGACATCCAGAAGTCCAAGAGAACAGCATCAGACCCAGATCAGACCAGTCAGAATAGATCCAAGAATCAGGCAGCAACTTTCCCAAACTCCGCAAGCTACTCCCATACATTCATCACCGACGTCGCAACCTACACTTTCAACGGGTCAATGGGTGTGAACCAGATGCGGAAAAAACTGCAGATCTGAAGCAGGACTGGCCAACCATACCCGAAGTGACAAATGTACGGATACGAGATGATGAGGAAGCATCTACATCGATGGAACTCCTGAATCATGTAAATATGTATGTATATACATATGTACCAAGATTCATGAAGATTAATCCTGTGACTCAAAAATAATTTGATAGAAAATGCTCACCTTTTTTTCCTCAAATAAGATAAGATTTGTTCTTTGTACGTTCTGGGAATGGCAACATCATCGCAATTGCTTTTGTTACTTTTCTTTTCCATGATGCCAGCCCGCATAATTGTACG
Source organism: Laupala kohalensis (assembly GCA_002313205.1). Lineage (NCBI taxonomy): Eukaryota > Metazoa > Arthropoda > Insecta > Orthoptera > Trigonidiidae > Laupala > Laupala kohalensis. Next base: position 115,689 of record NNCF01126066.1, read on the forward strand.
TTCGGATAACTCACGTTCAGTTAATTGAAGCTCTTCTGTACTTTAATATGTATTTCAGTACAACTGAACTTTTTGGGAACGTGAAATAAAAGCATTAAGCAAGAAGAATGGTAGATGAACCAAAGGCGTCCCAGAAATTTCTCTCGAAACGATATATCTCACAACCTTGTCATTCAACATTAATTCTTTCTCCCTTAACCATATTACAGGAAGGAAGGTTTATGTCGTTCAGAGGTTCCTTCGCTTGCGGGCATTATTTGTTGCAGGCTACTTATTTGATCAGCTGACGACGGCTTAAAACGAAGTCGAAACGTAGTCAGCTCTTCACAAAATGTATATATTATTCGTCCACAAAAGGTCGTAAGTCTTTAATTATCTTTTTACATGACATATAGTATCTTATACTATGCAAGATTATTACAATATCGTATTGTCTTACATCTTGCGTCGTGCCATAAATGTTGACATTTGACTACATTTTATTTTACTCATCTGTATCAAAACAATAGGAAAGTATTTTTGCCAGTATATCTTGAATACATATAGCGTTCCAAATTAATTGTGTAGCCTAATGAAAATTATTTTACAGAAGATAGTAATATTCTTCTCTTCGCAATTTTTGTTTTCGTACGTCCCACCAGAGTTGCTACCTACAGATTTCCTACAACTTTAAACATCCGAACGGGGAGAATTTAAATCCTAAGGATCAATTCCTTTAGTGACTAGAGACATAATGGAATTTCTTCTTTGGAATTCGGTGACTGTAATTTGACAATTTCCTTTTGTAATTAGATTAGTAGAGTGGGAGGGGATTTCATTGGTTTTCCAAGAAACTTCAGTGACAGAAATACGTTTAAAACCACCTTTTTTATTGTTAACACCGTTCAATAATAAAAGTAAGAATGTTGACAAGTCAGTTTTTACCCAAAACGCATGGGTACAAGAACAACAAATACCTACCGGATATTTTCTTTTGAGAGAGTTTTGTGACATAATTTGTTTAGATGAAGTCCTGATTTAAATACATATTTAATTCTATTATTTCCACTGTTTTTTTGCGTTTTTAGCAAAATTACATACCTCTGTTGACTATCGAAAATCATAACAAACCATTTTCAGTTTTTCAAGCCTTCATAGATTATCCAAAGCTCAAAATTAGGTAACTTTGCGTCTACTGAGTTGGCTTCATGATTAAATCGTGAATAAAAGATGTCTACCAAACAAATCATTTTAAAAGTAGGTATATTATACTATTAATTGAACCCTAATTGAACTTGATGGGTCCTGATTCGACGTTTTCTCTGGTTTACTCTACGTAATCAATGTGATCGAAAATTTGACAATAATTTGAAGCTATCGAAAACTATCGATAGTTATCCATAGTTTTCATATCGATAGTTATTAATACTTTTCAGTCAAACTATCGATAACTATTGCCAACAGTACACACTAACTGGCCGGCATCAACTAAAAAAATTAATATATCGGTTCTCTCTAAGTATATCATAATACTGGAAGACGATAGAGATACGGTGTGACAGCGATATCTATAGAAAGAGGAAAGATAAAGGTTTGACAAATATAAACAAACCTATCTCGGTGAAGTAACGCGTAAAATTTCCTATGTAAGCAGTGAGGTCTTAAAAAGGTCATGTAAACAAATTATATTATTTTGACAGAATTATAAGGCTGATGCGGAAAAATAAAAATGTGATTACGATATTTAAGTTGAAGGAGAAGTTTTCATGATAAAGAGGAAGATGATTTAAAAGCTGTAAAAATATTCCAGATGCAACAAAAAGAAGAACAGTAGCTGGGAAAATGTATTCATGAGAGAAAGTAATGATAAGCATGTGTATCTCAGAAGAACGTTTTGTGGTAAAATACAATCATTGAAGTTTGATAGCATTTGCAAATATTTATATTATGAGTACTAAGTAATCATTTTCCTAAAGATAAAACTCAACGAGGATCAATGAAAATATTTGGTTTTGCCTAATTCGACGCGCAGAATTTCTCAATGAGGGTGAATTATATTCAGAATTTTCATACCTTCAAACGCCCGTAAATTAGTATAACGATTTAGAATTCAAGTTTCAGAAAAAAACAACATTATAAATTAATTTGTAGAAAACATAGTTTATGCTTCGATTACGTAGTAGTCGATATCACAACCAAAGGTGCATGGAAAGTGTCTACATATTATCGTATAGTAGTTTTGTTTGAACCACGAAAACATTAAATTATTAGTAGAAATGAGAGAACGATGACCATCGCATATTGGACCCAGATTTTCAGAGTTTCGACAAGATGTAAATAATTGTGAATTTCCGACTGGGTTGAGAAAAAAAGTGATCAATCGGAAAAAATCATTCGGATGAACAATCTGATTGATCGAGGAGATTATCTTTATTATTGGAGAAGACTATGTGGTAACTAATACGGACGAGAAGCCCTTCCGGTGGCTAGGGGGTTAGCGTGCTCGCTTACCACCAGGTCACTCCGATTTCAATTCCCGGTGGGGTCAGAAATAAAATTGCAGCTTTTCACGTTAATGTGACTACTGAAAAGCGAACACTCCTTCTATCCTCCGCCTATCGTTCCTAGTATCAGTAACTCTCTTACTAACTACTCCTACTAACACCTCCACGTGGGCCAAGTTGTTGGTAAATCCAGCTAACCGGCCCACCTACTAACAATACCTACCACCCACATCCTACCTCCTATCGCCCCATGTAGATAAGTTTCAAAAGCACGCTACGTTTCCCATTTACAAATACTACAATAAATAAGGTCGAGGTAATTAGAGTTGAAAGGAATCAGTTATTTTTCGAAATGGGTTTTAAAAAATGAGGATTAAACTATCTTTGTTGGAAGAACTAGAGATGTTTTACGTTTCGCATAGAAAGCATTTAATAATACTCACTCCTAAAGTAAAACTTCTTTAAATTAAATGCCTTCAAATAATGGTAAGAAGTTTCCATATGCAACTTCGTTCACTGAATTGCATACCCGTGATCTCTGTCTTACGAAGTTCCTATCCAATATCTAATTCAGATATTCCGTGCCCATTATTATTATTTATTAGTTTGATCTGGTCTGTAATTATTGTTTCATAAATTACGTTTCAATTGAACTAATACACCTTTATAAAATAAGAAAATGCATGTAAATATTTACACTCATTTATTTCAGGAGATACATGGGCTTTTTAGAAAGAACTAATAATTTTAGAAACAATATCTACGAGAGTTGAAAACCAAGCGTATTTCTTGAATATGAAAGTTTTTAACCTATTAGAAGAGATGAAAACAATTTTGATATGTATCCTTTCCCAAAAATTGCATATGCCAACTAAAATTTTGAAAGACGATTGTCAATTAATTAAAAGAAAATGTTGTAGGGTATTGGATATTATAGCATAATTGACGTATAAATGTTTAAGTGCACATGTTCTTATTTTTCTAACTATTGAAATAAAGCATGATAAATTAAATGGCGTTTCTATGTTGCTCATTGTTTTATTCGTAGAAAGCTTTTTCGGCTGCAACCATCGTCAGTAACATACACTGAAAAATATAAATGTACAAAAAATACAATAATAATAATATTAATAATAAAATAATAATAACAAAATTTAAAAAAAAATTATACAAAATAAAAATAGATACATAATATGAAATATTTGTATAATTTTTTTTTAAATTTTGTTATTATTATTTTATTATTAATATTATTATTATTGTATTTTTGGTACATTTATATTTTTTAGTGTATGTTACTGACGATGGTTGCTATGCAGCCGAAAAAGCTTTCTACGAATAAAACAATGAGCAACATAGAAACGCCATTTAATTTATCATGCTTTGATAATGTTGCTAAAGCTCCACAATTACCAAGTATATTGAAATAAAACTTGAAATTTGAGAAACATTCCACGCTTCAAGAAACTAGTTATCGTCCGTACTACAAAAGCATCTACTACAGGTGCAGGATGCCATATGGGGAAGACAGTTAAAGATTTTTTCTTAAATTGGACCGAATGTAGTCCATTTACATCGTATGTATAGTAAAAGTCATCTTACTTTGCTTCGAAAAATTCATCTTACGAAGAAAAAAACATGAACGGAAATGCACTATATTCATTAGTTTGTTTTGTATTAGTAGCAGTAAAATACTTTATTGTCCTCAACGTGGTCATACGCAGCTTGTAACAGCTCTCTTGACCGTAAATTATATATTTATTTATTGTCAGCCTAACTGGCTTGATGTTGGTATAGTAAATATACTCAATGTAGCCAACGTTTTTTCTTCACCATCGTCCATAAGAGTAATGGTAAGGGTGCCTCTCGTTCTGTTGGCAAGGTATTCGAAATTGAATTCTTAACCAACCTCGGACAACAATCAATTCACTTGCTCTTGTGGCGCTGTTCTGTTTTTTCTGCATGTGCTTTCAGCGTGTGAAACGAATACTTTGTGTCTTTGTTTGTTGTGTTATTAACTTGTATTTCTTTACAGCAAATAGTCGCTTTGGTGACTACTATTAAAATTTATTTGGGTATTACTTAAATTCTTGGTGACCACGCTTTCCTTGAAATTTTCACGAGTGAGTTTCAAGGATTTGTTTCGTAGAGGTTGGCAATTTGTTTACGGCAGCCATATTGAATAATTTTAGGCAAAGTATCGTGACTTTGAGTTGTAGGAAGAGGTTTTCCAGTTTCTAAGAACTTTTACAGGGAAGATGATCTATGACACCCACTGTATCCAAAGTGATCCGAAAAATCACATTGAGTGCTGTAACAAAATACAGAAGATAGAAAAAAGTAAGTTAATAGCAATTTGAAATGCAATGGTAGCTGTTTTAATCAGGTTCTGAAAAGATATTTAGATGAGTCAGATATGCTTGTCACCGCATCAGATAAAAGAGTGAGAAATAATTTTTCATAATAAATACAGGGAAATAATTTTCACAGATCACCGCAATATTATTACTATTATTCTTGTTTTGTTTTATTTCAGATCATTATATCCGTCACATTCAACATCTAAATCTCCATTACACTTTTACAACTTCTATTGATATTTAGGGGCAATATCGATAATAACGCACTTCTGATTCAAAATAATTTCAAATTTTACTTTGATGATTATTTTATACTTATTGCTTTGTACATGACCTTAACGCCATTTCTGAAGCACAGTTTTGCTTCTTTTTTCCGTTTCCTTCTAGATAGTTCAGTTGAATGATATCATCCTTGCTCCAGGAGAGTTAACTCATTCTAAGTAGCAATGTTACAAAAGATCACATTCATCATACATCTTTAGTCTGTCTGATACCGTTAAATCCCAAAAGCTGAGCAAATACGCCCAAGTTTATACTCTATTTGTCAGCAGGTGTATAATTGGTCAAAATGAACTACATTTTACGAAAATATTATTAGGATTAAAATCCTGGATAGTGTTTTATAAAAGAGAAAATAAGAAAATGAACAATATTCAAATAACAATTTTGTTGGTGGTATTATTTGTTTAGATAAATCTTTAATTTGTTACAATATGTCTCACTATTCACCTGTACATATTATATTATAGACAATCACAATGGATTATTAAACACATGATATATTTTATTCATTCAATGAAGTGATGAAGCAACAGAGTTTCGAGACAAAATTCTATCTGCTCATAAGGCTGCAATTATTCTACACCGATTCCTCATTGAGTTGCAAGTCCTTATTGAAAATTATGTTAAAATATACTGTAAAGTACAAATACAAAGTTACAATGTTGCTTTTATTTTCAAGACGTGTGTACTTCACAAAATATTTTAACATATTTTGAGTGAAGACTTGCAATTCAATGAGGAATCAATGTAGAATAGTTGCAACCTGATGAGACAGAATTTTGTCTCGAAACATTGTAGCTTCATCACTTCATTTAATGAATAAATATATCATGTGTTGGTAAAACCTGGTTGAAGAATCCATTATAATTGTCTATAATAAAATATGTACAAGTGAAAATTTAGACTGAATTGTTCATAGGCAATCAGTAATAAGATGATTATAAATGTTATAATATGTAATAGGGACCAGGCAAATTTATTGAACTTCTTTGTAAATCACCGAAAAACAACAGAGTTTGCAAAAATCAAACAATTTACTACTACTACATACATACATACATTATTCTGTTAAATATTCTATTCTCAACCGCCATATTCCCTTTTTGTTCCATACGAGATGTAAGGTGACTCATATATTAACAGGCTATTTATGGTAATTTATTTTCTTTGTTCGAACGTAAATATTTCTTTAAGCCCTTAATGCATTAAACCGAGTTAACTTGCGTTTGAGAATACTTTTTCCTCATTCGCAAACGTACCTGAAGGTGCGATCTCCAACTTTTCACAGTCATTTTTTGTGTGTTTTTTTTTGTGCGGGGCGGGGGTGCGTACTTAAACTCTACAGATCTTCAAGTAAGAGGATAATTTCACAATTAAACTAGACACTTCCTTAAGGATTAGGACACGGTTCTACCTGTGCCCGTCGCATGAATCCCCAGTCATTGGGGCTGGTGTTCAGCTTTTTCAATAATGAGTCTACCCCAGGGGACTTACATCTAGTAAGTACGTGTTTGGCAAACACGGGGCCCCGAGCTGAGTCTGGCATTACTTCCACTAACTTGTGCAAGACTCCTTCCTTTCTCTTTCCTGATCTCTTGTTCTTTTCGATCCCGACTCTATTAGGGCTAGAGTATCTTTCATTTTCCTCTTGATATATTGTAATTCATGAGGGTTTTTAGTGGGTATGGTTGAGTCATTCGGCGAGTCCCACACGCGGGGAGAGTCATGTTGGCTCTCCTTAGTGCGTAACTGCATTTTCCCTACCTGTAAAAAATTTTAGGGCTCTAATGACCTCGATGTCGACGAGCCGTAAAACCTCACAAAGAAAAAGTAATGAGTCATAGAGTTTGCCACTATTTTTATTTATTTATAAAAATTGTGTTTTGTTTTAGAATAATTTCAATCTACACCAAAAATGATAAAAATGATACCAAACACTATCATATTGGCATCAAATGCACATTTTACTTTTAGTTTAATAATTAGGTAACGAAAAGTAAATCGAGAAAAAGGTTTTTGTCTATCAATATTTTTTACTGTTTTTCGCCTATAACTTATAAACAACGCATTTTTAGAGCACAACATTCCTGTACCGAAATGATGTTCAATAAATTTTCAACAAATTATGTCGTGTATCATTTTGCCACAAAACAAAGAGAAATGGCTCAAGAGCGCAATGAAATTGACAAAAATTCTAGAATAGATACAACAAATATTTCTGTTAATTGCTGAAATCTGAGACTTCAGTTTCGTTTCCCCTCCCTTCTAGTTCAGTGGTAGGTTTTTAATTAAAAATTAAAGTAGTAGAGAGTGTCGAAAATAATGGTGTGTGGACCTCAAAATGGTGACAAGAAGAGCGATTCCAGGGGGGGGGGAGCGATCGCCCCTTTCCCCAAAGAATTTGATTTGACTTTGTAAAATACATAAATGAATGCGTTCAACTCATTAAATATGTTTTTCAATTGATTTATAATTTATAGAAACCTGTTCCTAGTTAACATCACTGGGGTTTACATTACTTGCCACTACTTATCCCTTACATTACATTCCGTCCCATAAGGTAAAGGAGTTTGATATGCAGCGTAATGTTTTTCTATACAGAAGTGCATTTTAAAAGAACCACGCAAATGCAAGTATAAAACTGAAAAGAAAATAAATACTTCCGCTCTGCCATAAATGTATTTTATTTCCACTATTAATGAAAGGGGTGATTCCTCGTAAGAAAAAACTATCGGGGTGCAGCAAAGTTGACAAAGTATCACCCGCTCCCAAGATCACTTACTGGATCAGCCACTGAGTAACAATGTTATTTACTCTTAACAATTATATTTATTTCAACATGAATGAATTCTTTATAACATTAGAAAAACATTTTACATATGTTATACAAAATAGTTGACAGCAATAAAATATAAAACAAACAAGGATATTTTTACTTTTAAAAAACCTACAATGGCTGGATTTTGAAACTTAAATCTAGCATTCAGAGAATTGATCGAGAAATCTAGAATTCAAAGATTCCAAACATCAGTGGCGTAGAAATGTTCTATGAAATTTCTTTTCTTATATTTCTTGTAAAATTATGTTCTTTTAGTTCACATAAAACTATCTCTCGACCTCAGAAAATATGTGGAAAATTCCGCCCATTTAGTCAGCATCCGCTTATGCTTTACTATCAACAGAAGTAAAAAGAGCTGCAATTTATGAGAAAGCATCCTAATTATGAAGATAACAGCAAAACTTTCATGATTGATAAACATATTCAGAAGAAAAATCGAAGTTCCATCAAAGTTTTCTCCGCGGTTATCCGCTTCATTTCTAATATTAAGACGAATGATCAAAGCTGCTGTTTCAAAGATGTCATATTGCTTTATTCCTGTCATAAACTGCATCAAAAACGCTTTTCATGATTTAGAAGGAATTCAATATTGTGTCAAAAATTAAACCGGAGCAAAACGAACTACAAAGCCTAATTATTTGCGTCTAAGACTAGAAGTGTAGAGCACAGGCGCACTGTCGAGAACTGAATTATTTTTCTCTACTACGATATACATAATAAATTATTTTCCTTTCAATCATATGTTTTATGAAAGCATCAAGAAAATTACAAGTGGAATTCTACGCACGACTTTTTCAAAATCAGGGACTCACAAAACTAATATTTTCGTCAAAATTTCGCGACCGAATGATTTTTACGATATAATACTTTTATAAACTACGTAATCAAATAAAAAACAGATGCATATATTTAAATTATGTCATAAACACGACGTGTTTGGGTTCATTGTTATTGGAATTATTTGTGGAATTCAAAATTCATGAGATAAGGTGAATAAAAATATAAATACTCAATTAATAGCACTTTAAATAACTCTAGTAGGTGGCTCACGAAATCCATTGGAGGCAGATCGGTCGGTTAGCAAGATGATGAGTGGCGTGGCGGCAAGCCATTAGAACTGGTACAAAATGTCGAGTTTAATGGTACCCAAAATTTTAAATCCTTTGTCCGACTTTATGACCATCAGGAAGTGTCGAATTTAAGAACTCCGTTTCTTTATTCTCATTTTTTTCTTTTCATCGAGAATGAATTTCTTTTCTTTTTAATTCTATATACATCCCACAAGTTAGGTTACAGTCTTCAGTTCCTGTGTTGCGGTAAGTACCATAATAATTGTTTCGATACGTAATTTTATATAAGCCTAATACACGTGACTCACAAGTCTGCGGTTGTTTGCCAAATCGTGCAAATTACAAATTGCTGAATACATTCACAGTTTTCATTACGTTTTAATTCCTTGCATGTAATTTAAACATAATAATAAAATAATTATATAATTTACGTATAATCCTGTACTCCCCACCGTAAGTTGTAGAAGGCATAGAATGACCATAATCATTAATTTCGCAGACGTACCTCGAACTTGTATAAATTGCATTTAAATTGCATTTTCAAATCAAATTTGATGAATGTGGCGTAAAAAAAGTTTGGCGTAAAAATTTATTCCATAAATCCTGTTCCAAGTAAAGGTCAAGGAAGAAAAATATTTGAAAATATAAACATTATTTTTATTCAATATTTACTTCAAAAATGCGCAATTCAATGATTTTATTTGACTAACAAAATTTGAGAACGCTATGATTACATACAAGGCGTTTACGACATGCAACGAGCAAGAAGCGAATTTGGAACATGAGAATCCTCATTATTAACGAGCTTCAATGGTACTGCGGACATGTGATACTTTAAACAAAAATAGATATGTTGCGCAATTTTGCTTCTAAATGAAGCACAGGGTGAGGAATGAAACGATACTGAACAATTTCCTAAAACAGTAAATAATTTGCCACAAATGAATATTGTGAAAAAATGAGTTATTAAATTACACAGGCACACAAAAAGAAAAAAACGTCGAAACCCAGAAGGTACACTCTATTATCCTTCTTTTTTTTGGAGGGGAGGGGTGCTGAAACCGATAATAACTATTTTAAAAAATTTTTATTATCCTTGGCACCGTTTGCCCTTGGCACCTCCCTATAACCCCCAGGGGGGTTGAGATTTCGTTTTCATAAAAATTTAAAATATATGTACATTCTCAGGTATTTTGGTGAACTGAAATGAAATCAGTTATTATCGTTATATTCGAACTACCCAACCACCCCTTTGCAATATGTCGCTTTTCAAGAAACGTGTCGAGTAAGAATCTTTCAACAGTCAAAACAAAAGAAACTTTTTCTAAAATGCCGCACTATTGACATGATATGATTTAATCTGTGCTCTCTCTAGACGCAAATGAAGCATAGTCATGTCGTTCTATCCGCCAATTTTAAGTTACGTCGTTGTAGCAGCAAGTGAACGAAATATAGTATGAATCNTTTTAAGTTACGTCGTTGTAGCAGCAAGTGAACGAAATATAGTATGAATCTGAAATAAGAATGTTTTGAGAGCCATATTCGGGTAATCAATATTTAGATAACACGTGCATCCTTATCTACCTCAACTTGAATCATTTACATTAAGTGGTAAAGTACAAAGTCATATACGAAAATCGCAGCGTTTGAAGACCGAAACTGATTGCAAATATCGTAATTAAATGCTCATTTAGAGGAAACAGGACCGTTTAACTGAACGACAAAAGCTTGATCAAAACACTACAACCATTTTCGACATAAGAGGTGTTCGAACCAGGAACACGAAATTCGCAACTCGTACCCAAGTACGAGTGTTCCACAGGTGAAGTCAGGAAAAACCAATGGAAACGGGTTAAATTGTGGGAGCGAGCTTGTGGGAACGACCGCTACGTATCCAAAAGACCGGGAATTGAATCGAAACGATTTGGGTCACCGAATTCCGAGGAGGAAGGTATGACTCAATTGGGACGAGAGTCGATGGATTCAAAGGAGAAATCGGAAAATGGAGTAGAGGGTCGGTGTATCCAAAGGGACAGCTTAGAACCTCCTCAACTCCCTTTACATTACGCAACTAGCAGGTATTCATGTACGGAGTTATAGATGTAATCTCAAGCCGTTTATTCCTTTCCTCTCAACACAATTACAGCGGAATAGTTACTAGTTAACAATTCATTAAATTTCACTTAACGTTTTAATATTTTTTAACATATGGCTTATAATATTCCACATTAGCGTTACATCTCTCAAATGTCAATATAACAGATCGCAAAATATTTTTTATAATACTGTTTCTTATTTCTGTCATATAAACGTCCTTCTTAATCTTTGATTTCTTAGTCATTTTAAATTCACTCGATTTGGATAGTTACGCCACTGTTCGGAATGGTATTGAGATAGAAACGTAATTCTTTGGAGGCATTGTATTAGCATGGGAAAGTAATAACCAGACATAATTTCAAAAACTCTGGATCGTCGGGAAGGCGCCCAAAAATCAATTGGAAAATCTAAAGATTCGAGTGGGATAGAAAGACAAAGTGGTAAAACTAAAATAAAAGCAGTAATAAATAACAACACATGAGTGAAGTACACATTCGTGTGATGGGCCCCATTGTGAAACACTGCACAGGAGCAGGATATCCTTCTAGGAAAGATCCCCAAATATTAATGTGGTCAGTTTAAGGAACAGGCATCCTGTCTCTGAATTTGCATTAGATGTACCTCAGGCTTTTCTGATTACTACTGCATACAAATATAAAAATATATGTGTTCCTACTCGATAAGACATTTGTTTTGCTTTATATTTATATTGTACGCCAAGAAGTTTGTAGTTTTCATAACCCTTAAGGAATATCCTATCTCGGGGATGTAAATAGTAAAATGTTGACGCTTGCTGTTTATTATTTGTTTACTTACAAACAAGAGCACCGATCAATACCCGTAATATTATCAAAGCTTCCTCATAAATATTAGGACTTTTTTCTCTAAAAAAACAAGTTGATGCAACGCAGGGTATACGACTCATTAACAAGAAAATGCAATTTTAACAAGCTGAAAGAAACATGTTCTGGAACGAACATCAGGTCACGAGGTTTGCAAAAAAATTAATTTCCAAATTATGAGAATGATTTCATATATTCGCATATATGAGAAAGTTGATGATTGAATCAAGTGTGAGTGTTAATAATTGAAAACTGAATATCGAAGTTAGATATAACGTTATAAAAACATCAACTAATGCATGTAATGAATAAGAATGTCATATTAATTTGACACAACACTGTAGAGAATGTTACAAACTTATATTTTCTATGCACTCAGCGATATTTCTAAATCGTCAATGCATATTATTGGATAATGAGAATTCTGTTTAAAAATTGACCTACACACTATCAGAACATATTATAGGATATAAATAAACTAAGAGCGCATCACAGCAAGTATATTACGTAAGTTATAGTACGACTTCATACTATCTAGAGCCTATCCAAGTTTTGTAAAAACACAATGGTGTGTAAATATTTGAGTTAACAGAAGAAAAAGTCAAAAAATAATACACACATGGATTTTTCTCCAAGTTTAACTATATCAAAAGACGTATGTAGACAAGAATGTGAAGAAAATGTCAATTTATTTTTGGTACTCGAAACATTTAAATTTCGAATATTTAAAAACGTCACACTCATTAGTACCCTGATGAAGACCACAACAAGATGACCGAAACGTTGGTTTTCAACAGTTTGACACGGTAATTCCCTGACTGCCAAGACTCATCTGACTCCAGTAGCGGAAACATATGCTCTCATCATACTTATAAAACGACAAAAGATTACCAGTAGATCTATAAAGACAAATTCTTTCAAAGTTTTGAATAAAATTATTGCAGACCTTGGTCAATTATGTATCTGCGCAACGAAACAAAAATTAGGAGACGAAATTTTACACAGAAAATACATTATTACATTGTGATTGCTTAAAAAACATAGCTATCTTTTCGTTCATAGCAGGCGTTACTAATGAAGAGAAAGTTCGTCACATAATGTCGACATTTAAGAACTCGGTGCATCTTTATAAAATACTACTCACCGCAATTTATAATCTTCGTAGCAGCAGAAATATAATCTCTTCCAGTGAACTCGACCCTCGGCAAACACCACTGTGAAGACGGAACGACGATACTATTTCTACAAAGTTGGGAATTAGGAAGCGTCGGAGCTTGTGGGTACGCCGTTCACTTCTCCCGAGGATATAACCATGCGGTGGACTCACTCTTGAAGGTCGAGAGAAAAAAAAGTGGCAACACGTCACTGGAGAGGGCGATAACAACAAGAGGGAGGCGTCAAGATATCACGAAAAGAGAAACAATGGATCATAGAAGAATACGAGAGGGCAATGATACGGAGAATATCCTTCCAACCCGTACGAGAGAAAAGTGGATCATTGCCTAAACGATAGGCCTAGATACTGAAGCTTATCATAGCAATGTCTAAAGCAAGTGGAAGATTTTCAGATTATTTAGAAGTAATACGCATTCCGAAAAACTTGCGGAATTGTTTTGAAATTTAGAGATTCTCACAGATCCAAAAAACTAAACGAGAAAACGACATTTTTTGAAAGAAGGAACCTTCTATTTGACAATCCTCTTCTCGACGATTTCCGGACGAAATTTTCTCCCCAAAAGAAATGAATGGGAAGTAAACTAAGATATGGCTCTAAATTAATTCCGAAATTCTTGCGAATTTTTTCTCTCTCGCAGAAATTATCGGAAATGATCGAATTTTCAGACATTCACAGGGCTTTTAGCGCGAACATTTTCTCACATTTCCGCATATTAAACTCCGTGTAAGAGCGCTGAAAGTAGAGTCTTGACAGCGGAAAATCTTCGCCAAAGCGCTCCATGCATGTGCCACAAGTGGAATGCTTTTAACTTATCTAAAGTCGCATATGAGCAAGGGCATAATCGCTGATAATTAAAGTTTTCAAGAAAAACAAAATGAGAAAATATTCGACGATTAGATTGTGAATGAAACTCAGCGTAATATCCAAGTACGAATAAAAGATTGTCAATAATATTTCATTCTCAGAATTTATTTTTAATTGCTCACGCGGAACTCACGCCCAGCAATTTTGTGTTGATAATTTGAAAGGAGTGAGAACAACCCAAAAGCTAAACATAAAGTTTAAAGATTTTAAAGTGGATTTTATGAGTGCAAAATTGACACTATTCTATATTTACTATTTCATTATATAATTATTGAAATATAAAAAGGATTTTCCGTCAGAAAATTAAATTTTGTGAACAATAATCATTATTGGAAACACAGCAACAGTCTCTTAAAACAAAAAAGAACAAGAGAGAAAAATATGATGACTTGGAAAAACTAAGTCATTAAAACTACATGCCTTTCTTACCATCACTTCTGACGACAATGGAAGAGGGAGAACCATGAAACCAATTCTTAAGACAATTTTCCCCTATCTTCCGGGCACAGACTAATCACAATAATACAATCAGTTAACGATCGATCTCTAACGTCTAGTAACATCCTTTTCCGAGTAACTCATGCTAATTTGTGGAAAGTTCCAAATATCACACTAGTGAAACCGATCACAGTCCTTTTTCGAAGTACCAGTGTCTAACTGCTCCAGCGGTCATTAATTAGATGCTCACCACTTCAATTCATAACCACGAATTCAATTAATCTCATTAAAATTCATTAATTACAAATAGCGTCATTTAAAACATTGACTTACGTTTTCTCCACTGAAGCAATCTTGCGAGTGACGTCGCGAAAGACCATCATAATTGTATGATTTACCTTTCCTCACCAAACAGTGATTTCACTCTGAAAATTTAAACTCGTCACAATGAGTTAAAACCCCTATAAGTAATCTGCGAGAGAGCAAACTAACACTCACTTCTTGACAGTCCCTCGATGCAATGACTGATTTATGGTTTGGCTGGTGGAAGGTGGAGGGTGGAGGGTGGAGGTTCTAGACGCAATAGGGGCAACGAACGCCATTGGCCGAGATCGAGGCTCTCCCTCCACACAAACCAATGTGACTCATAATTGCTCGAACTAAATAATTACCCTAGAAGCTGATCCCCACCGCTTGCTTAGAATTGTCACTCGTTTACGGAAACAAGTCAAATAATCAATATATATTTACAATCTCCTTCGGATTTACAAAGTAATAACAAATATTGCCGTGAGCATAAGAAATCTTATGCATCGTAAATTGTAGTATAAGTCACTTTTTAAAGTCAGCTTTTTTAATACTTCGTACTTTTTAGTGCTGTTAATGTTGAGGAAATTGACAGCTTCGTTGGGTTGATCCATCTGAATAGTTCAACCAATTTCATTGGAAGAGGGATAATCCCCAAATACCACTGAAAATGAAGGCAGTTCGACGGTGTCCCTACAGGGTGTTGCTATTATAATATAGCAACTCAAATGCATCACTCATTACACTAATTTTCAGTTCACATTATTGTAGTTTTATCATGAATATCTGTCAACTGTACCGATTTACCTCGAAAACACGCCACTCATTATAAAATACCGAGAATTGTTTTCCGCAGAAAATCCACCCTGAAAGCTTTTGCAACAGAAAGCAATGAACTGAAGTGTAAAATGTCAGCCAAACTGTCAAATTGTAAAGGAATTATTACTTCAACAAAAAAAAGATAGTATCCAATATCTATTAAGTGTCATCTTTCCAGTAAAGAATTTATCGAAAATAATATTCAATTATAAGACATTGCTTCTAATCCATCAAGGATGGCCGGTGTGGCAAGAGTGCAGTAAAGAGGGAAGCATGTTGAGAAATTAAATTGTCAAAAATTCCGTCAACCGAAAACTGAAAGAATATATGTCGCGAAAATGAATCTATCACATTCTTAAGAGAAAAATGTTACTCCTCTTTCTGACTTTCCAGGTTAAGACTCCCAGTGAAGAATATCCGTATTTGTTAGCTCCTTCAATCAAGCACTTTTTGATTCGTCCCCTTCAGTCAGCGTGACCACTACAATGTACTCAAGCAGCATCAAAGAGAAAGAAGAATGATTTTTGAACAGTATTTTTTTTAAGTAACGTTATCACCTAAGCATTACGCACTGCGTCGTAATTTACATAGATATTACCAATGAATGTGTACAAAGAATTACAAGAAACAATCCACGAAAAGGCGTCACATAAAGCATCTCGCTTTTGAGGTCCAATCGTTGTGATGCAATTTTAGTTTTCTAATTTCAGACAGAAAAAAAATTATCCCAAATGCGTCATAATCTTAACGCTACATATTCATGAGTCGTCGCGTTGTCGTTTAGCATAAACATTGTTATTATTTATTTAGGAAACTTAACTTTAACATTGTTTATCATACGATTTTGTTTGTTTCTTTATTAGTTACCTAATTTCGTGAAAACTAAAAGCTTTCTGCATCGGTTTTTACATATACGGTCAAATAAATCAGAATAACATATAGACTAGATTTAACAAAGCTGCATTGCATTAAAACATTTTTGTCAGATGTTAAAGAAATATTAAAGAAAACTGCAGTATGGTAATCATATATCTTTCTTCTTTGCGCCAGTCTATGTACTATATGTAATAAAAAAAAGGAGCTGAAATGGCAATAAGTCATGAAGTTAAATTTTTGTAATATTTTCTTAGGGCCAGTGCCATTAGTGAGAGTTCAAGTTTGCAGTATCGAAGAATATGTAAAAGCTGAACGAAAAACATCATAATTTTTGTACTTCCCTCATCATCTTCCTTAGAACTGCGGACGTCTGCTATCTATGGAAAATGTTATACATATTTTCTTTAAAGTAGAGTATGCAACGCTGTAAGATCAATTACATCAACTTACATCTTCTAGTTAACGAGACGCAATATTTTAAAAATTGGTCACTTTTTCAACTAATTAAAATTTATTATTTTCGTCGTGCTTTTTTCCATACATCCCAGCAGGAAAATTATAGGAAATAATTAGTTTCAAATTTACTTAGTTTTAATTTCAGCACCGAATGATGCCTGTACATCTAATAGTTCTCTTGTCACTTACAAATAACAAAGAAATGGACAAATCATATTTTGGGTGAAACTGATCTTAAAACATTTTCAAGCAAATTAAAACATATAAATGCCCAAATTTTTTGTGTTTGAAAATCAATGTTTTTGTGGGGTAATTTATTTACGGTTCAGAATTAGACAAATATCTAGTTTGTCATAGTATATTTTACATTGAACGACAATTGGAAGGGAGAGTGTTATGCTTGAATAGTCTCAAATGCCTAATGACAAAGATGTTGGGAATCGCTGTTTTAACACATTCACGTATACATGAATGTGAAAAGCAGTATGTCTTGAAATAATATTAACACATTATAAATTTTATTTTATTTTATTTGAAACCAACTTTATCATTTCGAAATTAATTAAACAATAGTTTTCACATTACATTACATTACATGATTATTTTATGATTATAATCGAAAAGAAATAATCGTGTAGTACGTTTACAACAAAAGTGAGCGTGGCTCAGTGGGTAGAGCGCTATTGCTGGCTGGATGGCCGGAATTCGATTCCCGGAGGAGTGAGGATTTTGCATCACATCTCAACATCCATACTGACTCCTAGGACTACTCAGTTTGCTGTAAAATGAGTACCGAGTCTACCCTGGGGGTCAAATCGTCCGGAGCGAGATGCTGACCTCATCTCCTCCTCTTAGTACCAAAGCCCAGTAATTGCGGAGCTCTACCCTCCGTGACTCCCTTGGGCACCTTCAGGGCCTGTTGTTGGTCAGTTTGACTTCGACATTTACAATAATACACTCTACGTCTGCATATAAAACAGCAAATATATTAGGAACAGGTGATTTTAGGAAATGAAATGCAGACATATCTTCAGTTCTCCGATTCTGCGATGTTATCTCACTAAAATGAAAAATAGGTATTGAGGCACATATCGTACAAAAAGGAAACATGCCAACGATATATTATGTATATGTGATAATTGTATGCAATGAGTTATTATTACTTTAGCAGTAATGCAATTTGTTTTACCTAATGGATGGATAACAAATCTGCTCACCTTCAGAGCTTATATGCCTCGTAGTGATAAAAAAACGACGAGAAGTGAATATAAGTGAAATGAAAAATGTCCAGTAATGCTGAAAACGTACAATCGTGGGATGAGAGAAGACTATCAAAAGTAGTCTTGAGCTAATGGATCAGAACAATATAAAATGAAATTGATAGGAAAAACAAAATTCAGTATTCTTTGACTGTTTTCCAGCACACAACATAGTGCCCCGTGTACATAAATTCCAGTAAAAAAGAGAAATGTATAAACTGTCAGAAAACCCAGATTCGATCAGATCACCATGGAAATGATGTATTAGTGCTTAAATAAAAATATTCTTTACCTTTGCTGTTCTACCGTTCTTAAGGAAGGAAGTGATTTACCTTTGTCGCACTCTGGGTCAAATAAGTCCCAAAATTGGAAAACCCAATAGTTCGAAAAAATAATTCAGAAATTAAGTTTCAATGAATGGAATCACTTAACATACATTTGATATGTTTATACAAAACATATCAAATGCGAGAAAGGGCTCAAGTGATCTTATGTTCATAATAATCGGAATAATTGCACACTCAAGCGAATATTTATTAGGTATGAATCAAGTTAGGGTCCATGTTCGCAAAGTTACAGACGATTTAGGATCAATTTCTTCCAAAATTCTATTTTTCGCTTTCTTTGATTTTTTAAAATAATAGAACTGTTAAGTATACAGGCGTCATTCTGTGCTCAAATTAAAGCTAAGTAAATTTTCATTTCGTTTCCTATAACTATCGAGTGACATGGGTACTTTTCCCGTTATATGGAAGGAACCACCAAATAAAAAGTTTTCACTTCTTGAAAAAACTGACCGATTTTCAAATGTGTATCGGTAACTTTTTGTTACGCATCGTAGAATCTGCAAATTTACCTTTCTTTAAAGAAAAAATGTAAACATTTTCCGTAGATCGCAGACTTTAGGAATTATAAGTAAAAAAACAGATAGCTTGAAAATATTTTTAGTTAATTATAAGTTAGGCCCGCCGGTATCCAAGAGTTTTTGTGTGTTGCTATAATGTTTTATGTAAAACAACTCACGTATCGATATCCCGCCCATTTGGGAGGATTTCTTGCTTACCTCGTTCGGTTCCCTCCCCCTTTTCAGGAAAAAAAATCCCAGGTTCAAGTACTAGAAGCCAAATTTAGAACAACATTGTACTTGATCGTACGTATAGAATTTTGTACGATATGAATTTCGTCAATTTGCTTTAATTTCTAAATACGACATTTCATGATTCATGCGAATGTGTAAACTTAAGTATATAACATTCTTAATGGTTTTCGCGGAGCTATAGTTGACTATTATAGGCGAACACACGTTTTGGGTTGCGCAGGGTTGGTGTTTTATGATGCCTTCATTTCTTCCGAACCTGCGAGCATCTTCTTTCTGGCGACGCCTCGAAAAAACCCAGAGATTATTCACCGATTCTGTGTGAAATGAAGGTCACAAAATTTGAGATTATTAAATTAAATTTCTCATCTGACCCTGGTTTGCCTGACCCTAGAAGCACGACTGCGACGATGACTCGTGTCCAGTGCAGTGGAAACACGAGTCCGAAACACGTGTCACCACTCAATGGCATTGCTATGGCTTATCTGCCCGGTGCCACCTCAGGATAAACACTCCAACAGCTCCAATTCTTTTAAAGAGGCACGATAAAGTAACGGGGAAACGAGATTAAATGACGCTCTAATTTTTAAAAGATCATGATGGTGAAATTCCTGTTTGCAAACCTAACACCGCTATATGTTAACAGGAGCGGCCGAAGATAACACATTAAACCTGCGATGTAGAGGTGTCTTTTTCGCTGCACCCTCATTTTACTTCCTGTGTTTCGGTGCACGAGTTCTATAGATACATTCATTACAGTTGTACTTACCCGAATATTGTAATTCCCAAAACAATTTAATAATAGTAAGTTATAACTAGTGGTGCAAAACCATTGCACATACTTTCTCATACATGTTTCTCCATCAGCAGCATAGAGGGAGAAAAAAAATCTATAGTGAAAGGATCAATTCTGACGTGGTCCTCTATATTTTGGTCTTCGAGTGTCCTATTCATGCTCAAAGTCGCTAGATGAATCTATTACAGTCTTTTATTTGAAATTTGAAAGTAAAATAAATATTCAGAATATTATTTCAAAACATATCGCGACATATCAGTCTTATAAATATCGTAAAAGTGTTATATAAATGTAATTTCGTTGTTGACGTATTTTTGTTTCTGCAGTATGTTTACTGTCCTCCTATGTATTTTATCATTATCATATCTTCCATCTCAGTTTACGAAAAGTGTATTCTACGTCTGCTTGGACCATTTACGCTGCTAAATATTATTCAAGCTTCTTGAAACAGTAAGCAAATGTGTAAGTGTAGGAGACAGAAATGATTTTACTGCGTCTATACCAAACTTTCAAACGAAATACCGCTAATGCGGATGTAATATATACTAATTGTACTTAACGTACAGAAAATTTAAGCAAAATCGTTTGAGTCGTTTTTGAGAATCATTCAAAAGTACAATGACCTTCATGTGAAGTACCCTGTGTTTTAAAGTAAAAAAATTAGAGCACGTGCATCGATCGACAAGTAAATTATACCGTAAGTACGAAATGCGAACTAAATCGGTTCACCCGTTTACTCAGAATCGCTGCGCACAGACGGACAGAGAGACGGACGTTATGCCAAAAACCACTTTTTCATAATCAGGGATCGTCAAAACGGGTATTTCTTTCGAAATCTCGCGTTCGAATTTTTCACGATTACAATACTTTCTACATACTACGAATATGAGAAAGTAAAAAAGAACGAATATTAGAGAATCTCAAATAAAACATGTTAAAACGTTAATTTAAAATATGCTAATGTTATTATAATAAATGAATGTTACGAATAAATGAATGATATACAAAAGCTAACTAATGATCATGAAAATTCGTTAAACTGAAGTTATATAAAGAACTCAATAAAATGATCAGTTTGTTTAAAATAATAGGAAAAAACTGGGCGAGAAAATCTGAATGGTGAAGATCGATCCTTAGACGAAGTTATCCAGAAGTTTCAGTAAAAATTTTCAAGCCCATTCATAATTAACAATATAAGCTATTCTTAGCATGCCCAACTCTCAATCATAAATGTATTCAACTTTTCAAAGTAGCCATGGAAGGCTACTGAGAAAATTAGGAAATTTTTGGAAACAACTGTTGATCTTTTTCAAAGATATCTTTGGGATCACTCAATATTTTGTGAAAAATTCTGCTGTTCCATCTCAATTCTTCCTCATATTCCACATCTGTTTCACCGCGACAACGAGGCCAGCTGCAGTTTTCTACAAACTACTGATACCAATTGAAGGTAACAAAAGTATAAGGAATGTGTCGATATATTACAAACCTGGAGGACTAAATTTTGAATTACTAACAAAAAACCGTATTATTGGGCAGGCACTATACCATTTAACAGAAAAAAGTTACATTCTAAAATTTTCTGGACTATAATGTATTACATAAGTAATTTAAAAGGTTTTTGTGGCCAATAAAATTATATTGCTTCAACAAATTTTGCAGAGAGAAACAAAATTTATTTGATGACTTACGGCAGTACCGTCAGTATGCCTAAGTACACTTTGTAATACTACAAAAATATGTTATTCGCAAAAATTAATGGATAATTTTCTGATTTTTGTTCTTTTATTTCTGGAAAGTGTACGTCGGAGATTTTTGAGAATCACGTCGTCAGGGAAGACGAGGTGTATGGGTTTGCGAAATCTGAATTCTTCATAGAATGTACAGTGAAAATAAACAAATTATTGAAAAAAGTGGTAAAGCATCTGCAGATTTCCTTTAACTTAATATTAATCTATTCTTTCTCGAGTAGAAGGGCAGGGCAGAAGAAAAATAAATTACTCACCTATATGGCTTTCTAGGCTCTTGCCTAGGGGCGGCACGGCGCCTATTGAAATAATAAATCTCGTATTGCAGTTATTTTAATAATTACGATTTATAAACAATATTTTCCCATAATCTATAGATTATAATAATAAGTACTTGTGTAATAACTCTCTTGCGTTTTATTAAATACAAATTTGTTGGTACCGTGTTAATATTACAAACAAGTACATAACTACTTTTATACTTATCTTAGTGGTGTGCTGAAATGTTAAGCCCTCCTCTGCGTTAGGGCCCTTGATCGGAATTGATGGGACGGTCCCTTGCTTACTTCCGGAGAGTAAATTAGTTTATTGTTCCCCACGTTTGTAACTGCCTTTTTTGACAATAAATTTATTTACTTATTTATAAAATCACAATTATATAAAATTATTGAATTGAATTGAATCCATGTTACGCGCAAAATCCATATACGGCCATTGAACGAAAAAACATCAAAATTAGCTTTGGCAGATACGTTTTGTCCAGAACTAGTTCTGCGCGTTTTCAAAAAGACCAGTACTAGTTTTGAATGTTGCACTTTAGTCAAAATTAGTTTTGGTCGCTTTGAGAGACCAAACTAGTATTGGTCATTATTTATATCATCGTAAAAATGACGTTTCGTGAAATTTAAGGTAGTACAATAACTAGAGTATTTTGAGTGGTAAAAATGTTTTTTTCTTACGTCAGACATTAGTGCTGGTAACATGTACTGAGACAATATTAATAACACAAAAAATATATAACAACTAGCTGAATGAACCTGGTGTTACCCGAGAGCATGAATTGATCATTCATCGTGTTTTGATCACTGTGTTCGCATTTTCTATTAATTGAGTTTTCAATTATTTCTTTTTATTAAAATTCAGTCAGAGTTTTTGTAGTAAAAATCAAGCGCTTCTATTCTGAGTCACCTCACCCCACAACTTAGGGTGCGAAATGGTCAGATGATTGAAATTAAGACGGGCTGAATGTGACATTATCGCCAAAGAATTACACCAACACAGAACTATTGTTAGATACCCTAATTGAACGACTATAATATACGTTGACACTTTATTACATAACGTATTGAACAAAACATTTCCAGACAATTCTTCATAATTGCATTATTTCTATTCAACAATATGTGGGCATAAATATCATCGAGACCCTCATCCTTTAGCTTAACGACACCACTTCACCCCTAGGAGTGTTAGGTGTATATCACCCCCCTCTACCATTGGTGCTAAACTCGTACTTAAACGGCTTCGTTACACGATTCATCTCTAAGACCCTGAAAACTATTAAATCGAAACTAATATCGGACATTTCCGACTACTTTTACATACACTTACCACTCCACACATATGGGATGTAGGGATGTTTATCCTTGCCCCCACGGTTAGTGTATTTTTTTGTGGGGTTTTAGGGATCGTCAACGGCAAGGTCATTAGAGCCCTTTTAGTGTATTCTTACATATAAGAAGTCACCCAATTAATTTCAACGACTCAGAAAACTATGGATTTGACTCCCATATTGGTAGTTTTGTATTAATTTCACACACCACCCCCATCCCACCTCACTCCTTGGAGCATCTCACTTGTGTGGTCTGAACATGAAATTAAATGGCATTGGGAGTATAATTCATCTCAGCAACCCGGAAGACTGTGGATTCGACACTAATATCGGATGTTTTAATTTTTTTACCTTCCCAACCTCACCTCTAGGCGAGTCATGCACCCCATTTCATCTGAACTTGGACATCACTGTGCAGGGAGTAAGATTCTTCCTATGAAAATCCCCGAAAGCTATGGATCCGAAACCAATATCGGTCGTGTTCTATTTTTCATTATTTTTACATTTCCCATCCTTTTTACCCCACCTTAAAGAGTACCGTCCCGTCTCATGTGATCTGAACTGAAACATAATGACATTAGTAGTATATTTATTCATCACAGAAACTGAATACCATGGATTCGACTCAAATCGGCTCTTCGCATTATTGCGGTAGGTTTGATATGTACGGTTTTGGCACGGTTGTGTACATTATCTCTGTAGCCCGCCCCATCCCGGCCCGGGTTTTCCTCCGGGTAGTGGCGGATTTTCCTTGGGCGGGAATGCCATTAATACTTTTGTTTTGTTAATCTCGAATTTTTACTGCACTAATATCTACATTTTATTTTGAATAATAAATGGATAACAGTAGGTATATATTAAATAATTTCTTTTGTAAATATTAAATCCGCCACTGCCCATGGGCCCTTGATCGGAATTGATAGGATGGTCCCTTGCTTGTCTCCGGAGAGTAACTTAGCTTATTGCTCCCCACGTGGTCATACGCAGTTTTCTACTGCTTTTTTGACAATAAAGTTTATTAATTACTTCAGTTTGGATGGTATTGAACTCGGATAGTAAGATGAGGCTGTCCAGAAAATTTACTGACTTATGGGAGATATTCCGGGTGAATGCTACAGAATATGATGAATTTAATTGTACAAGAAAATTTTGAACCGGGATTGGTGCATAAGATACAAACTATTTCCTTATTTCATTCCTCCTACATTGGCACTCTTCCTCTCCCAGTCCCCAGATTGCAGGGGAAAAATTGCGAGTTTTGGGTCACTACAGGAGGGAACGGTCGAACACATCCCCGGGGTCAGTCCCTAGCCTTTTTCATGGATGGAGCTCTGGATTTCTTCATTATTATAGTAATAAAAATATGATAGAGCCCGCTATAATGTGTAGTTCTGCATTTGTATATTGAGCGCTTTTAGATGAGCAAACTAGATGAGTTCTGTGCCGAACCAGAGAGGATCTAAACTAGTCTTCTTACACTGAATGAAGTATTCCAAACACAAGAGGATGCAAGAAGGGCTGTAGTGGTGATGCTCAGAGAGAACCTGCATAGCGCGTCTCACTAATCGTCAATCTTGCACTGACAAATTATGAGGCACTTACTGTCAACGGGTTAATGAAGGGTTAAATTAAATCTATTCTTCCCGATATAATTCTCTTTCATAATGTCTTTCTGGATAAGTGTGGAAGTTCTCTCAAATCTCTGAAATCATTTGCTTTTCTATTTCTGGGAGAAATGAAAATATTTTAAAATGAAACTATTGTTCCAAGATTCCCTCTCGCGTGCTCAAACCCAGAACATACATTTTAAAAACAGCCCTCCTCTCCGCTTTCTCCCCATCTCGACATAAAAGTTAAATTTGGAGCAACTATAAGGAAAAAATCAGCAGGAGAAACCCGGGGACGAGATCGACTCTACTCAAATGAATGCTCTCTTGTTTACCTGTACCCCAGGGATGGCCACAGCTGCCCACTCGGGCACTTTGCACGCACGTGCATTACGCTTGCATGCTAAGTGCAATTTCTATCAGTCGATTCTCATAGGAGGGAATGGCTGCGCGTGCAGTAGTGCCAGAGCCGCTTTTCTATCTCTCGCTTCCTCATCAAAGTAACAGTGGTGTAGATTATTTCCTAAATATGTCAGAGAAGCGGAAATATATTCGGACTGTTCACCTGGCAGTGGCGTTTATATTTCTTCAGCCAGTCGAAGGGACATGAAGCCCAATGTACTGCTTGCAAAAAGATTATGGTGTGCAAAAATATAATATAATAAGACATTATCACGATTGTCATTCGAACCAGCTTATTTTGCACATGAATGTAACAGTAAGGGCTTTATTTGCGCTCACAATTTTTATAATTTCCTTTGTTCAAAAAGCACGGAAGAAGTAAATGTGACGAAGTATGGCAATATGCTTGGTGACCTGAAGGAAACATTCACCCAACGTTTCCAAGTTTTTAATAATCTCGAAGACAAATTCACTTTACTTTTAACTTCGTTTGATGAATATATTGAAATTGTTCCTTAGAAATGGGACACTTTTTATATATGTTTATCTACACTCTCCAGGAAACAAACGGTTTAATATTATTTTTACAATTAATAATTGTTCCCGAATTTCGGTAATTTCTTGCGTTTGCTGGTGAAATAATATTCGGCAGTACTTACACCTGCGAACAGCTTGTTTAAAAAATGAAGCTCATTAAATCCCGTTTAAGGTCAAGGCTCACGGATGAAACTTTTAAAGCTTTCATGATAATTGTGTCTGCTCGTGACGTATAACCTAGAATCGAAGATATTGTAGTTGGAGAGGCAGAAATACTTTTGTTAATTTTCATAAATCTTACTTTTATTGTCGCCTCACGAATTTCTATCCTTTTTCCTTATTTATTTCAGAATAAAAATGTTTTTCATAATAATAAATATTATTATTTTTATTATTAAAATCTTGAGTATTACGAATATTTTCAAAAGAGTTTAGTAAGTTTGCTATTCTCGTGTGATCAGCTCAGTGAGTCACCTTCTTTCCGTGTCTGTACTTCTACCTTTTCTCAAAAGAAGGGGAGAGTAGTGGCGGTCGAGTCTCTACCCCTCCCCCACTTCTTTCTACCCGAAACAGTTGCACATTCCTCTCTATTCTGGTTTGTTTTATGTTACTCTATTCGAATTGTTTATTAATAAGACCTTTTAACAAATAAACCGCCTGCAATTTGCAAATTCTGTCGTGTATGATTTTCTGGAAGAGTAGGATAGTTAATCTATTTCAAATCATAAATAAATTATTAACTACGATATTATTCATGCAAACCAAAGCAAAGAGACAATCTACGCCCTTATTAGATTCAGTAATTATCTATATCCTTATTTGATTTGGTAATGAAGTCAAAAAGAAATTTCTTTGCAAATTAGAAATGTAAATTTATGTCGAGTAAAAATAAATCGGATACATGATCAATCGTATATGAGAAAGTTATAAAGTAAAAAACTATTTTTGTCGGGTTCGTACATTATTTTAAAAACCACTTTTTCAAAATCAGGGACCTTAAAAATTGATATTTGCGTCAAATTCTCGCGATTGAATTTTTTCATTGAATCCCTTCTTTATGCTACACATGAGAAAGTAACAGCGTAAACAAGTACGTTCTCTTACCCAACTTCGAAGTTATTTGAAAACTCACTTTTTTGGAATCAGGGATCACCAAAATGAATATTTTCGTTAAAATTACGCGATCAAATTTTTTTCACGGTGTCATATGCTATGACAAAAGTAATAAACTAAACCACTTTTTAGTCGGGCTTGAAGTCTCTATGTAAACTTTATTTCTGTTTTTTAATTTGAGATTTGGNCACGGTGTCATATGCTATGTACATGACAAAAGTAATAAACTAAACCACTTTTTAGTCGGGCTTGAAGTCTCTATGTAAACTTTATTTCTGTTTTTTAATTTGAGATTTGGAAGTAAAATAAGTATCCAGAATATTATTTCAAGACATTAAGCGATTACTTGGTCTCATAAATATTGTAAAAGAGTCACGCAAATGTAATTTCGTTGTAGGCAGAAGTAAATGTATTTTCGTATCTGCAGTGCATTTTTTGTCCTTCTGTATATTTTATCAGTATCATATCTTTCATTTCAATTTACCAAAAGTGTATTCTACCACTACTTTGTCCATTTACACTGCTAAATAATATTCAATCTTCTCAAAACAGTAAACTATTGTATAAGTGCAGAAGACAAATTATTTTACTGTATCTATACCAAACTTTCAAGAGAGATACCGCTAATGCAGACGTAATACTTACTAACTATACTTCGCGAACGGAAAACGTAAGCAAAATATTTGAAGCCAACTTCGAGAAATATTTTTAAAAAATAATTTTGGAGTGTGTGTGAAGTACCCTTTGTATTCATGTAAAAATAATAAAGCACGTGCATCGACAACAAGTAATTTATACAAAAAATACGAAATTCGAATTAAATTTATTCATTGTTTCGTCAGAATCGTTGCACACAGACGGACGGACTGCCAGACAAACAGACAAACAGAGACCGACGGACGGACGGACGTTATGCCAAAAAACACTTTTTCGGAATCAGGGACAAGCAAAACGGATATTTCCTTCATAATCCCGCTTTCGATTTTTTCCCAATTTTAATACTTTCTATAAACTACGTGTATGAGAATGTAAAATTACGAATGTTTTTAGCCTAATAACTAAAAAAAGGTGAAGTAAAGGAAGCACACAAAGAGCGATACATAAAAGAAAACGTTTGTGTCTATGTCTGGTGGGTCTGTGTGTCCGCCGCATACCGCAAAGATAGGTCAACAGTTTCGAAATTAAGCACACGCGTTCTACACGAGGGCTACAAGAAGAAGACAAAGCGATTTTTCCGAAATTCCATTTAGATTTCTTTAAATTAGTTTGATATCATTCATTTCATGTAATTTAGTCGCGTCCGCTTCTAAGAATATAAATGTTGTAGTATAGGTTCTACATATGCGGTATTTAAATCACACACACACAAAAAAAAGAAAATGTAGTAACACAAGGGAAATTTATTTCACACATGGCCATCAATGCCATGAAATCGCTTAGCTGAAGTGGTGGCGAATGCGCCGTTGGATTTAATTCTAAACTCATACTTCGTATTTATTAAATTGGGCCAATTACATACGCCACACCACCCTATTTCAATCATCTCTGTCGCGTATTCCACTCATCCCTTTCCATTAATTTGCACTTGCATAACAAAACATTGATATCTTTATACATTTTATATGGGAGAAAAAATGTTTCCGGGCTATTTTCCTCCACACAGTCCCACTCTTACCTAATATCTGTAGATTGAAAGATAAATGAGTTATCTCCATTTTTTATGTTTACAAAAGAAAACACGTTTAAAGTTTTAGAATACTAATTTGCAATTGGAAGAAAGGGTAACATAGAAAAACTTTTTGATATTTCAAGATGAATTTGTATTAGTAACATGAGTTTGCCCCGAATATTTCAAAATATTTATACTTCACTTACCTTCTACTTATTTTTATTTAATTTGAATGCTTTTTCTTACTTTATTTCTTCTACTTTAAATTTTAAAACATTAATGAGAAAAAGGCAGACCTCATAAATATGTTGCGCCACCTATTACGACCACGAGTTTATGATTTTCACAAAACATTACCCGCTTAAAAAAAAAAAACAGACATTAACCATATTAGAAACTTATCGTGCGACGAACTCGAAGTCGACACTAATCAGACAAAATAATGCTAGATTAGAGAGGACAAGAAAAGAAAAAAAAAGAAAAAACGTCAAGAAAGAAAATACAAGGTATCAAGAAAGATCAAGAACCACCCAATTATAAATAATTTTAATGCTTTTTATTACACTTTTCTAGAATTAAGAAACTACATATTTATACTCAATAAGATTAGTAAACCAATTTGATGGCTATTACTTTTTAAAACGTAATAAATATGTACTCAACAAATTAACCAGGAGTTAAGTCGTTATTCCCAATATTATTGGACTTAACTGGGACATTCTGTATTTATATAGTAATATAACTAATTAATCAGTAATATGGGGGTGCTCAGATAAGTCGAGCACCACTACAGGGAAAACTAATTTAAATAAAACACAAAAAACAAGATATAACTGATTTAATTAATCATTTACACTCCCACTACTCCTCTCTCAGGGAATGTAATGACTTAATACTGATTCGAACTATTTTTAGATATGTGAGCCCCACATACAGGTTTCCTTGATAATTAGGAAAACGCTCATTCAAAAAAATAAAAAAATGACTTAAATTACTTATGATCTAACATTCCTGTCATGCGCCCACACAAAACAAACCCCCAAAATTCACACGTGTTATATACAACTGAATTATCACTACCCTTCTTGAACCAAGAGAGCATTTAATAACAATTTGACAAAACTAGAAAGTTTAATTAGATTGATAAAAAAACATTATGATAATCGCTCGTCGTTATGAAGGCCTTATTAAATTATACAAAGAACAAAAGTCCTGAGTGAAAGCTGTGGTATATTTTCATTCGTCGCACTTCTTTTTGTAGACGCTGTCAGTCGATGGTATCTAACAACTGGAAAGCCCCAGTTTATACAGATTACCTTCGTGATGGATGGACAAAGCACTCTACAGACACCTGGGCGAGGAGACCCTGGTTCGATTCCAGCTGGATGGAGAGTTCCCCCTGTTGTCATCATCGCCATCAGTCTGCGTCAGCGGGAGGTAGTATGCGCAAGTCGTTGTCCCCCATCGACTCGAAAGTTCCTTCACCGACTAGTCACGCGCGTTACCGACTAAAGCGACCGGAGCTTGTCACCATACCGTCCTCAGCGTCTAAGGTCGTAGTAAAAAAATTCAAAAGATCGTTTTCTGAATGATGATCGAATCTGCTCGAATGAAGTGATTCTGGTCCAATGATCGCCTCTGCTCTGCTAGATTCTCCCCTGGAGCCTCTCGGTTACCGATTTTATCACCGCTCTCACTTCGTACCCCTGAAGTTCACTCACGTGATCTGATTTTCAAAAACCATGTGACTGCTTCCAGACAGTCATCATGATTCCTCCATTATCTCGCCCTTGTTATGATTGGCTAAACTTGCAACGATCATTTCATGTTTTAGCCAATCCACTAGCTTCTCTTTCGTAAAATTTTCCTAATTTTAAATCTAACGTCTTCTTCTAGACCACAACAACAAACTCCCGAAAGTTCTCGGATCTTTTGACAGCTTTCATTGTCTTCGGCGCATCTCTTTCTCACCCATCTGCGATGCCCTCAACCCCTAGTCGTTACTTTGGGATCGCTGCCCCCTTCTCTTACACAATTACCCAGCCCCTTTTTAACAAGTGGGCCAAATGTTTTCGCACCCACGCTTCCGCGGTCTACCACCGACCCTTTCTTCTCTTTAAACCTTTAAAGGGAGGCCTCCTCTCTCCCCATCCCCACCAAGTGTCATTTTGGCCATTGTCCTTTAAATCCCATAGCTCTGTTCCTACCATTCATCAACAATTTTTCGTTGGCTTTGACTGAACAACGCCGACGCTTGCGTCTTGGGAAATTTTCTCTCTCCCATCCCACTTTCAACCGAAAACACGTGCGTCTTCCTCGACCACCCTGTTTGCTGGCCGCTCAATCCCCCAAACCATAAAACTAGCGTACGGTCGCCAATCTTCGCCATGGCGTCGCAAAAGTTCAGTTCCGAACTCCTTTCTCTTTTGAAATATTTGTATATATAGTAAGATTTGATTAATTCCCAATTAATAATCAATCTTATGAGGTTATTAATGATTCAAATGTATTAGTAAGCGGAAGAATTCCGTGGCCGTTACAGACAAAGTCGTGAGGGAAGAGGGAAGACTCTCAACCGTAGGAGTGAGCGCAGAGCTTCCTTGTTCCAGGAACCAAATTTAAAGAGAAGCGAGGGGAAGGAAGCGTGTACAGCGTATTTGTTTTGATCAGAAGCGATTGAAAGCGAAAAATAGCGCGTACATCGAAAGCAGAGTTCGTTGGAAAAGAAACTAGTAGCAACGGAAATTTACTAAATGTTTTGAGAGAAAAGGAGGTCACGTCCGTTGTAGGATACAAGATCGAAC
This sequence comes from Laupala kohalensis, assembly GCA_002313205.1. Taxonomy (NCBI): domain Eukaryota; kingdom Metazoa; phylum Arthropoda; class Insecta; order Orthoptera; family Trigonidiidae; genus Laupala; species Laupala kohalensis. Next base: position 147,241 of record NNCF01126066.1, read on the forward strand.
ACGCAGCGGTGAGAAGAGGCGCGAAAAGAAAGAGAAAGGTTTTATGAGTTAAAGGGTCCACAATAGCTGCGTGGGTGTGAGAGAGTATTCCCTTAGATCGCGTAGCGACCAGCGACCTAGGAGCGGTCGGTCGACGACGCCAAACAGTGGGAGTTAAATACGTTTCAGAGACGAGCGCGACCGTTAAAAATTTAGAAAGTAGAATAAATTTAGTGTCTTCGTTGTTAAAAACCGTCTGGTGAAGATCGCTCAAAAACTGTTGGGGAGGAGGAAGCCGTTGAGAGTGGAAATGTTTAAAAATGCAGCTCGTGGATTGGCCTGGTGCGCGCGTTCTCAAGTTAAAAATTAACATATAACAACACTCCATGAGGAGTGGGATTTTTAAATAATTGGAAGAGTAAGCCACATGATTTATGAAAACGTAGATCAAGTGGGTGAGTGACAGACGGGCAGAGTGGGGAAAAAGCTCATGTATACGAGCACAAAGACGAACTTAGTTCCATTCCGGACATCATTCTAGAGTACATTCTCGTCAATATTCTGAGACATTCTGTTCTGATTCTCAGTTATTCTCATTCTGAGATATTCTTAGCTTGATTCTGAACATTTCGGAGAGCGATTCTTGTTATTCGTTCCGAGCATTTCGAGACTTAGTGCATTTTTCCAATGACACATTTCGGTCATTACTTGAAAGATTTTCCCGAGTGAACTTTGGATCTTTTGACCTTTTGGTATCAACATTTTGTTCAATTCAGGTTGCCATGAGATGGCAGCTTGAAGCTCATTAAGCTCATAGAAGTTGATGAAACTTCTTCCGTTCGGAAATAGTCGAAAACTAATCGAACACGCGACGCGCTACTTAGTTTGTGGCAATGTCGAGACGCAGCAGTTCCGAGAAGGGGCCTGAATTCCTGAATGGAGCGCTGACGCAGTATGCCTGGGCGACTACCGGTGGCGCGAACGACCAGCTGTGATGTAAACAAGATCAAAGTTCGAGCTCTAATGCCTTGTACCACCACAACAAAACTGATTTGTCATTTATCAAAAGGTATTCTCCAGATTAGCTACGTCCACCTTTAACATTTAAGCTGCAAGCGAGATGATAATGACTTCGAGGGGATTAATGAAAGCCCACGCTTAGAACACCTGTTACCAGTGTTAATTGAATAAATTAGGCATTAAAAGAAGATGAGCGGTACGAATTGTCTTGTTCTTTTTGAAATTCAAATGATATTTGTTTGTTTTGGAGATGATGTAAAATTAAATTAGGGGCTATTTTGTAAAGGGGTGTGTTATTATGGTAATTTGGGAAATGATGTGTGATTTTGGGGTCTGTGTACCATGCAATATTTAATTTAAATGTATTTGTGTAATTAAAAGATTAAGTCAATTTATTTTATGCGTTTTCCTTGGATTAAGGAACCCCAGTATGTGGTATTCATTTATTTAAAAAATTACGAACCCATTTACTTAATTAATTAGATCGAGCTAGCCGAGGCAGATAAAATTTTTCATAAGGTGAGTGTTGGCCACTACACGAACTCATTCCCTACATTAATTATACCCGTTATGTTACAACATATAAACACTTAACTATGTATATAAATCGAAATACCACTAACTGACAGACTTACTACAAACAAAATCTCAGAAATTAAAAGGCCTACAAAACTTGAAATTTGATAGGTAGGTTACTTTGAGGGAGTACTTATTCATCAAGAAATATCTTTATGAAAATCCACCCTTAAGGGGGTAAAATGGGGGTTGGAATGTTTGATGTATGAATTACACCATAACTCTGGAGAACCTCGAGTAACTTAAACCAAACTTGGCGTGTAGATGATTGTGTATTTGACAACAAGCACTGTGGGAGTAAGATTTCCCTGGCACCCCCAGGGGGATGGGAAGAGGGTGACATGTAAAAATAATGGAACAATTCGATATTAGATTCAAAACCATTGTTATTGGTGACGCTGGGAAAGATAAAGGCGTCCTCGATACTTTCGAAGTTCACAAAAGTTCTCAATGGAGATAATATACTCCTAGCATACTCCTGGGGTAGGGATGGGAACGAAAGACAAGCAAAATTATTTTTAAACGACAGATATTGGTGTTGAATGCAATAAATTTTAAAGCGCAGAAGAGCGAAGTCACACTCTCAATGCCGCTGAAGTCCATGGCCATTCACTATGAGGCCGTGTCCTGCGTGGGCGACAAACGCGAGCGACAACTTCAAGCGACAAGATTCATACATGCTTGTGTTACGAGACTGTCCTACGTGAGCGACAGCGACACTGTAGCGCAACAAGCGCGACATTCGACGACGCTTGAACTTCAAACATCTTCAGTTTTGTCAGATGCTACATTTCATACAAGGAGTATATAGTCTCCTTGATTTCACACTACCTACTTGATCATACTAGAGATTATCGTTTGTAAACAATAAAATGTAGTAGTATCGAGTACGTCTTGACATTTCGTCGTGATCTTGCCTGAGGCTACTGTGTTTTATAGGTAAGCTCATGGAGTAATGAAGTGATTACGGTTTTGTGCAAGTTCAAAACACACCAAACCTAATTTTTTTGTATTGCAAATTAGTTCCATTTTAGTAATGTGATCGTTAATGTCATTTTCAAGGAAATAAAAAGTACAAATGAACACACTGGTATATCCAAAAACATTTTGGAACGCAAAAACAGTGCAAGTACAAATGTTAATATTCAGTGTAATTAAGATGTTATTTTCTGATAAATTTATTGTGTGTTTTCATGGCACCTCTGCCTTAGAACCACGCATTTCGCTATAAATCCATTTAGTCACATATATTCATGTATTGTTGGCGGTGTGGCGCCATTTTGCTTAAAGAGCCGACCGATCGCGCGCGCGTCCACGCAGGACACTCAATCCCGGCGAAGCGACGCTACACTTCTGTCCTTGAAGCTGTCGCTCGTGTTTATCGCCCACGCAGGACACGACCTAAGGGAATATACTCGCTTTGGGAATGGGACGAAACGTAAAAATGAACAAAATGGCTGATATTACGGTGCGATCCTAGTTTTCGAGACCGTTGAAATTAGTAGTGACATTCCCGAAGTCGTCCAAGTCCTCAATATGCCCATTTAAACCTAAGTACCCCTAGAGAAGGGGATGCCATGAAAAACTTATCGAACATGACACACATAAGTAACGAGTACATAATTTTTGGCGTCGCTGAATTAATGATGAAATCCTGATATAGTGTAGTTTAAATTGAGCACGTATGGAAGAAAGACACAAGTAGAACCCCTTGGGGGGGGGGGGGGGGGAAAAGGG
>NNCF01126066.1:150835-180602 GCA_002313205.1 Laupala kohalensis
CATTCAGCGAGTCCCACACGCGGGGAGAGTCATGTTGGCTCTCCCTAGTGCGTATCTGCATTTTCCCTACCTGTACTAGTTTTTAGGACTCCAATAACCTTTGATGTCGACATGAGCCGTAAAACCCCACAAAAAAATTGGAGGGTTGCCAGGCACCATGTTGCGGCGTCAATTGTAATAAAAAAGGGTCTATGAATAACGCAATTGTAATAACTACACTTACCTAGCCCACTCGGCAAGCGTTCTCAGGGTTGCAAGATGTCCTCCGGAGATATACAATTGGGATCGGGGTTCGGCTTATTTACGTGCAATATGCATTAATCTTTCGTAAAAGAAACACATTTTATAAACATTGGTTTAATCATTTACTCTTCATACGAATATAATACTGAAAAATTTTCCCACTTTCACCTTCGCCCCCCCCCAAAAAAAAATACATGCACTAACTACTACAAAACATTTTAGAATTTCACTACAATGATCACTTTGTAAGGGCTGAGTCCGTTTCAAAATTACTCAGATTTGTGATCTTTTTACCAAAGTTCATTGTACTGATATCACTGTTCATAATTAACTTTTTATCAATTATAGTTCTACCACAAGAAAAATGACACAATTTGCCACAAGAGTCTTTGGCCCTCGATCAATTAACTTGAGATTTCGATTGGACATGAGGAAGCGTGTAAGGTACCGTAATTGGTCCTACAGAAAATTACCTTTGAAGTTGATGGTTACATACAGCATCAAACCGTCATGGGATGTCGTTGCTCTCCTAGGAAGGCGTAGATGCCACGACTCGTCTTCTCGCATCAGTTCCGTCCGCACCAACGCTTACCCAAATTATCTGCGGTTCCTACCAACTCGATCCCCTCATCGGATGATATATGTCGATCAAAACCATACCAAAGCACAGCTTGATGGTGAAGTAGCTGCATCACCGGCTCTCATAAAGTTCGATTTGGCCGCTCACCATAAGATCAGATTGTTCGTTCGTCACTAGTTCTCTGAATGTCTCGTTCGAGAATATTTCAAATTAGAATATTCTCGAAATAGTACTATTAATGCTCATAATGAACAAGTGAACTATAGTGATAATAACAATTTCATAATAAACTCGAAACTCAACCGAACGAACTTAGAACGATCAAGAAAATAGATATGGTAATTATCAACTGACTGATAATCAGAAAAATACTCGTAATGAACAACTCGCAGTGATCTCGTAATAATGCTAGAAGTAGTAATGGTGATTTTGAAGCGTCTCCACTCCATCCTATATAATGATATCCCTTCTCCTCTGCCAAAATTAAACAAACTAACTCCGCCCAGCTGTGACGTCGTTCATCCTCCCTAGCCAATTCCTATCAATTTTTTGTCACGTGGCTTTTCTACAATTGGTTCAACTTTCGTGACGTGTTTTACCTTTCGACCAGTAACAGGGCTTGTTTTCACTACCACTATTCCGTCATGTGAGTCAGTACTTTTCCTAAAGTGTCCTCCAGCTGACAATCAACAGATATGCGATGAACAATCCTTACAATGATCTAACCATTATCTAAAAGGAAAAATCCATTCCCTTGTTCTCTGAAAAACACGTGTCTGCTAAATGTCATTTCACTCATCTTTTATTGTATGAACACGTATTACCGTGCACGATGGTCACCATTCTCCTCCGTCCCTTTTCTTAAGTTTTCAAAATTTAGATCCACGTCGTTCAACAGCTTACTAATTGGAATCTTCTTCTGGCGAAAGGTTCTCCGAACAGACCTTCTTTCATTTCATTTACAAAACTCAGCCCACTCGTACTTTTCCTAGGATTTGTCACCGCCTAACAATTACTTATTTGTTCCCCCCTTCCACAACGTCTGAACGCTTATTTCTAACGACGACTGTGCTTTTCCTTTCATCAATTTATTTTGAAACTAGCCACATTCTTTTTCAGAATTGCTAAAACCTATCATGGAAAATAACACCAGCTGCCTGCCATAAATTTCGGGCCATGCCCCGACGCTGGCTTGAGCGAGGGTCGTCCCCCCTCCCTAGGCTATTGTTCGACCTCCGACGGACCCTACGCTCAAAAAGGTTTTTACCTGCTCGTTCGAGGGTTCTTATTGGCAAGTGTTTTATTTTCGTGCTTGCGTGGACTCGCAAATATTAAATTTCTTCCCTTATTTATAAAAAAATAGTAACAAATAGTTATATATTACAATATATTGAACATTAAACTTGAAATTTCAATGTCGTAGTAGCGTAATGAGTACCGTTCTTCCCCATTATGCATAGAGCTTAAATTCTGTTTTCCCATATGATTGTTTTTATTTTGTAAACGTAGTTTTTGTAACAGAATAAATAATTTCAAATTAAATTATATTACTTTTACTTTTTTCTCTATATTCTCGCAGGACACACTATCCGGTAAAAAATATCCGACATTTTCTACAAACAATATGCAACACGGACATTTGTCACCTCATGCAGTACCGGACACTAATTATTAATTTGAATTAAAATAATAAAATAACTATTAATTTGAAATGATCATTATCTTTTGTATTTTCAAGTTAAAATGGCTGGAAGTAAGTTAAAAGTGAATTGGGAGTGAACGGAGGAATGCATGAAAAGGGTGGTATGTATTGTAATTTCGAAAATGACGGCAAGGCAAGCAGTTCAGACCTTACATGTTTCGCAATGATCATTAGGAGACGTCTGTTAATCGCACCCCTAGATGGAAAAGTCTAAAAAATCTTTTGATGATGATATGGACAAACACCTAGTTTCATACATGCGCACCAAAATTAGCGTTACAATACTTTCATCGCTACATAACTTCGATTTAAAGTGTATCGTTGTGAAATTTAGTGCGTATGACAGATCTGGACATTCAATTCACGTCACTCAACAAGAAAGAATTTTTGCAGTCTGGAAAATTATGTACCTCACGAGTTTTTAAAACAGAAGATAACAGCGTTTTTTCTATGATTTCGTGGTCAACATCCCCAGTTGTCTCTTGGAAGTCCCGAGACTAAAAACCTTTCAAGAGCATCAACACGTTACTTAGAGATTTTGTTTGGTAGAATGATGTTGTATGGAGTATTTGTGGTTCGATTTTCAACATCTAATATCATGTAGCAAAACAATATTTTAAAATTTGTAGCTGGCTGGTACAGGAAGAACATTACTTGACAAGTGAAAATTCTACTCTCAATGCTCATGTGTCGGTGCTGGAGGACTTTGTATATTTGTATTTTTTTAATATTGAGATTTGCGTATTTTATGGATTCCAAAGAATGTATAACTTGATTTTTTAACTTTTAATTCACTTCAAATGTATAAAATAAAATTGAGTTTTAATTTTTTTCCGATAACTGAAGTAAACATGCATTTTTACAAGTCTTTCCAGTATTGGTTGCGACTGAGGTCGAGCACGAGAAAAAGGTTTGTTCCCATGCTTAGTGACGCAACGAGCATAAAAGAGGACTATTATTTCATAGACATTTCACTGCATACGTAATAACTTCCGGTAGAAAGGGAATTTGCGAGATGCTTCTCCAAAGAAGAGGGAGATTAAAGTAAATATTGCATAGAAGACCTTTATAAGCAGTATCTGATATAACTCGGAATTATTAATCAACGTGTTAATGGTAATAAATCGTAAGAAAGTTAATATAAAGAAGTAAGGTCCATAAGTGATAACTTATAAGTGAAAAACTGAACTTAATAGGAGATGCATAAGATTTTTTTTGTGGGACTTTACGGCTCGTCGACATCGAGGTCATTAGAGCCCTAAAAACTTGTACAAGTAGGGAAAATGCAGTTACGCACTAGGGAGAGCCAACATGACTCCCCCCGCGTGTGGTACTCCCCGAACAACTCAACCATACCCACTAAAAACCCTTCTGAATTACAACTCAAAATTTAAATATTAACATAGCTCAAAACATTACACAAATCATTGCAAAAATAAAATAAAAAAAGAAAGAGGAAAATGAAAGATACCCTAGCGTCGGGATCGAAAAGAACAAGAGGTGACCAAGGAAGGACAGGAAAGAGAAAGGAAGGAGCCTCACACAAGTAAGTGGAAGTAATGCCAGACTCCGCTTGGGGTCCCGTGTTTGCCAAACACGTACTTACTAGATGTAAGTCCCCTGGGGGGACCGGGGAGTTGTTCCTATATGTTATATAATTTTTCATCAAATCTAATATGTCAAACACAAAATTGCTTTTCTACATATTTGTTTATTTATTTTTGTAACAGCACAGATGATGGCCGCCACGCGGCCGAAAAGACCTTATGATTTAATAAATTAAAAACTGGATAGTATGACTACATATACTTTATACAAGACATGGGTACATTGTTGCTAAGGAAAGGAAACGATAGTCCATAACATTTGGGAATGTTAAATTTTTAGAAGAAAAAGACATGAATTTTACAAGAATAATTGGTTCAATATATACAGAAGGTACAAGAAATTATCTCAAAGCTATTGCGAACAAAAATGTTCAACTCACCAAGATTCTAGAAATAAGCGAATAAGGCAATGCGCAGTGGAAAGTCAGAATGTTACCTCATTTCTTGGAATGAAATACAGACGCATAAGATTAAGATTTAATGCAATGATAATGCATGAAACACATAACAAATACATTAACCTGAGCCAAGCCAAAATGTCATATATCATTCGAGATGATGGTGACCTCGTGGAGGGATATTAATAGGCGCTTCTGCCATGAGCTCGCAATTTTTGTTAACAGCGTCCATTTAGAGAAAATGTCGAAGCTTGACTCCCGCTGCCAGTCGCAGTGCGAAGTGGCGGAGTACTCAAGGAGTACTGTTGACTCCTCGTGACCGACCAAAGCACAGGAGGAGCAAGGGCAGTGGCCCTCCGCTTACGTGATGTCTCTGCCCTTTACTCCTAGGTAGCTCTCACAGTCGAGTTCATGAGGTGGCGCCATAGTGACGTCCGACGATGGACTCCGTCTGGAAATTGTCCAATCTACAAAGATTATGTTTGCTAAATTGGTGTGGAGCATACCGCAGTGTATCAAGTCTTGCAGTGTTTTGGTCTTGTGAGAGCTGCCCATAGATTTGGAAGTGGATCGACGGGTTTTGAGACACAAGGGGACAAGAGGTGAGACTGTGGTTACAGATGGCTCAGAGCTGACAGCACGTACAGAAGTGGAGGAAGAAATTGGATGCGAAGCTGTGGGGATGTTGAATCATGCGGAGGAGAATTGCAGCTGTAGGAAGAGATTTTTATGGGTTCATTGCTGATGCACAATACAGTGACAAAAATAAGAAATGGTTCAATCCACTTAAAAGTGTCATATAGTATATTACAGGACACGCTGATGTGCGATGGTATTGGTGGAAAAGTTATTTGTGCCAGAATAAATTGTTTGTGGAGAGGATGTGGAGACAACAGAGCACGCTATGTTCTACTGCACTATTAATGATGAGGAAGGCAGGAAATGGATTGTGAGCATGAAAAAGAAAGGACATTATTTGAGAAGCGATTGGAGTGAGTTAACACAAGATAGTTTGTGGAGTACATGAAGGCAGAGGCGCTTATGAAAGAAATTAAACTTAGTAGACAAGTTTTAAACCTCCTCGTGGTAGGGACGGGAACTTCCCAGTCTCCGAACTAGGAAGGCTAATTGAAACAGTCGCAACATCTGGCAATAAATACCATAGGTACGACACGGCATCTGCAACAAACAAGAACAGGAAAGGAGAGTAAGCGTGCGGATAAATGGAACATGAGATATGGATATCAAAACAATGAGACATAATAGAAACGAAAAAAAAGAGTAAAGTGATGGAGTATACAATGAAGAGAAATCAAAACCCTAGTAACAGTCAGTAGGCCAAGGAACAGGGTATGATACTGAAATATGAAAATGAAAAAAATATGTAACGTAAGGGAAGTTTGCGAATAAAAGCATTGAAGGAGTTTCGTAAAAGAAAATATAGGTACAAATATTCGGGGAATACCGTATGTCATTGGCCGCGAAAAAATTAAAACAAATCCAGTGTGGAACAACGTGCTAAGTGGAGATCTGCTAACGGAAGGATGGAAAGACGCGAAAGGCAATATTAGAATAATTGCTTGGAAGAGGAGGAACAGGATTACCGAAAGTATTCTACGAGGATGTTACGGAAGTAGAAGGAATTGTTAATGAAACAGAGCTATTGAGAAAAATCAAGAAATTAAAGAGAAATAAGCGGCCAGGTTATGACAAAATAACCAACGAAATGGTGCAACACATACAAGCGAAATTTAAGAGAGAAATAATAGCATAATGCGTGTTACTCGTATGGATACTTTTATGGAAAGTGGGGTTAGTAAGATTATTTTTAATGGAACAGGCAGAGATAAAAGAACTCCCAGCATTAAGAAAGTTTCTAGACAGTATAATTGTGGATACAGTGATACGTGCAATGAATGACAGAGACTTCAATAGGTGGCAATAAGGACAACAGAAGAGACCCAATAATTAAGGTGGAAGGGTGACTGGACTAGCTTTATGAAGGGACGACGAGGATGACATTTTACAAGACTATATGGAACAAATGATGTGCATCCGTCGGGAGTATAAAGCAGAGCAAACATGGAGACATGACGATACTGGGAGGTACCTTAAGCTGGATTACAAAAATAGAATATAATTTTAACGTATATGCCAATATTTGAAGCTATTTTATTGCCGCAAAAATAAATTTATTGCTTTGTTGATTTTAAAAAAACGCAGTATTTCAGCTTTAGACTAAAACAGCCCTCATATAATATTAGTGAAGCATATATTTTGTCTATATAATTTACGTCTGTGAGAAAAGTTTATCTAAACTTGAATATCAAAATTGAGCAAATTTCACAAATTTATTGTTAAAAAATGAGCGGTATGTACAGCTTTATATTTTTTGTGGATGTAGATACATGTTAGTAGAAGTACTCAAATAATTGTCACCGTTCTTACTTTTATCCTTTATTTTTTATGAATTTTTGAAAAGTGAATTTTATTCCAATTTTGTCAAGTTTAGGCTTAAACATGTCCGATGCGGCTGACAATAAAATTCCGAAAATGACACATTTTACAGTCTATTGTATGAGGCTTATGAAAACGTGCACACATTGTTGTATATTGAACTAGTAAAGAAGCTATAGCTCCTCAAATATTAAGAAAAACACAACCAAAATGAAAAACGATTTCTCATACATCGATCATGTACGATTTTTGATTTTGTGATTTCTGTATTATTTTGTGCTCAGAATGAAGTTAATGGAATTGAAAAACGATTGTCTTATATTTTTCACGAAAATATAATTTGAAATGTCTTATTTACGTCATGAACGTTTTTACTTTAAAAAATCCGGCACCAAAATGAACGACCATTTAAAGTAGACAGCAATTAGTAACATATCACAGATATATGAATATTATACATACATAAAAAAGTTCAAAATACTAAGCATTTCATTACTTTGATTATTAAATTGTTTAAAAGTTTAATGAATTTTTGTTCAAATTCATCTTACAATTACCTCGCTTGATTTAAAGGAAATTATTTCTTGTTATTACATATGTTGAAAATTTTGTTCTTAATTGTATATTGGCTGGATGAGTCGACTGCGAAATAAATTAGTTTTGTTACATTAGGCTCGGTTTCTGCTTAAGCAGGCTTGGAAGACATGAATGTATTTTTTTACCCCCCAGGAGACTTACATCTTGTGTGTGTGTGTCGAACATGGGGCCCCGAGCTGAGTCTGGCATTACTTCCTCTAACTTGTGCTAGGCTCCTTCCTTTCTCTCTCCTGACCTCCCTTGTTCTTTTCGATCCCGACGCTATTAGGGCTAGGGTATCTTTCATTTTCCTCTTTTTTAAAATAATGATATATGTAATGTTTTGAGATATGTTGATATTTAAGTTTTGAGTTGTTATTCAGGAGGGTTTTTAGTGGGTATGATTGAGTCATTCGGCGAGTCCCACACGCGGGCAGAGTCATGTTGGCTCTCCCTAGAGCGTAACTGCATTTTCCCTACCTGTACAAGTTTTTAGGGCTCTAAGGACCTCGATGTCGACGAGCCGTAAAACCCTACAAAAAATAATTGGTTTCATTGTCGTATTGTAAATGATCGCTGACCAAGCGAATTGCTTCGTGTTGAATTCTATAACCTTATTTGTGATAAAAATACTTACAGTAAATACTTTAAGTACGTCGGGTTGGTTCAAAAATTATTCTTTTTATTATTTTAATGTATCCACTAGAATCGAATATTTAATCTCAGTCAAATTAGCTAATTCTTATTGAAACATTATCCGTGTCCCTTTTTCTCGTAGACGTAAAAGTATATACAAAACATAGTTAACAAATTTTATACAATGAAATATATTTGCAATGGTTTTTGCTCGAGCTTTATAGGACAAATGGTTCCTGCGTTATGAGCCATAATGTAAATAAACGCGAAAATACCCTGGCACGGGAGGACATAAATGGCCACAAAACGTAAACGATTTGAGATCAATTTAAAAAAAATCACTTTTGAACTCTAATGATAAGGAAAGACCCAGGGGGCAGAGAGAGAATGCAGGTTTAAGGGGAGGCAGAGTAGATGATGTCTCGTACAATAGACCCAACTCTTCAAGCTTACTCTTATAATCGTGTTAATGCCTTTTGTTGTAGGTAAATATAAAAGAAAAGAAACACCCGAAGTATATCCGAGGTTCTACTGTAAAAATAATTGATCAGCAATTTGCAAGTAAGGTGCTTGTTTCTTGTAATAAAATCTTCCAACTTTATAAGTAGAATTTTAGACCAGTAATATTGTCTAAACAAATGATGTGCATGGAGAAATCTAGTTAAACTCTTACAAACTCATACTAATAATTATATGAAAATATGTTACTGTAAGTTTACTATCATTTATTTCGAAGTTGGATTATGAACTATGAACTACAGGATTTATGAACTATAAATAGGAAATTCATATTTAAATGACGATTTGAAAAGTTTCAGAATCATACTTGTCTTTCCTCTTAGCCTTAAAGAGATAGTATACTTACCATTAAAATAACCGGCGGTAGCATCTGCAGACAAAAAATGGTTTTAAAAATTAAAACCACATCTCAAATGAGTGGTTTTCCAGATCTTGACAATAATTGAAAACTGCCAAAAACCACGTTTGAATCTCATCCAGGTTCATTTTCTTTTTCCATTGTGCGTTGTTTCATTGTAATTAACATTCATTATCATGTCGTCAAATTCATCTTTGAGCAGAGAAAATTCAAAAATTCTTTCGGAATTTAATTCGGTAGAATTGTTCATGCTAATTCTGGAACCATCAACACTATTTTCCACTAAATCATCAGGACTTACAAAATCAGTAGAAATATCCATGTTCATTGTATCAATAGAAATATTCAGTTTGTGTATCGAGAATTTATTGTTCGGCACATGAGCATAAATAGACGTGCCTTTTATCCCAACATTCATAAGCTGTACTACAGTATTCCATACAGGACCAGACTTGGATAACAATTTACCACCTATTCACACTATTTCAGTTCTGTATTTTAAAATATATTCAGTGAAAACTTCTCACGAAAACTTTTCAGGTCTTGCACCATCTGTTTAATGATTAAAAGGAATTTTCAAATTGGTAATCCGCAGTAATATTTTCTATTTCACCGTACACCTTTCCTAATAAGACCTTTCCCATAGACAACATCCACACAGGCGAGCAAAAAACTGAATGCCAAAGGTGCATGAAGTGACAATGCCCTCTACATATAAAATTTCAATTTTGTTGTTTTTAGTTATTTTACGTATTTATAAATAAAATTTCTGGAACTGTTTGGAGGCATTCATTATAGAATGGGCAAACTAAATTACTTTTTATAGTTCAGTTTCACTCATAATAAGTAATTTTTAAAATAAATTATTTATAAAAAGTGATTAAGTATTACTATATTAGAAAACAAAAACCACTACATTCTGCTTCATTCTTGTGTGTTCTTACCAAACAATTGGAATTCAATATAATGATTTTTTTATTATTGATAATAATTATATAATTAATTAAACTAACATTTAGTTTCAATACAGGTTCCATTATCATGATCTATGTGTCAAATTCCACATAAATAAAACAACTTCAGCCAAAATTTAAACATTCATTCAAATCTGAGAAGGAAGTAGAATTATGTGGAAATATTAATTATAAGGGTCCTGTGTCTCAAAGAAGATTAAGCTCTGGATCCTTAGGCCACTATACTACCATTGCAAAGAGGAATTCTACATGGTACAAGTACGATGATCTTTTGGATCAGTCTTACTTGAAAAAATGCAGTACAAGAATAGTCCCAGTGATATTGTTTTATATTGAAATATATTGTTCTACTATTGCAATAGCTTAATTGTACTTAATAAAACAATAGTCAAAATAAATTGACAAACCCAATTTATTGAAAATATGTTGAAAATAAACATTGAAGAAGGAAACGACTTCTATAATTTTTACACGCTAGCAGTTTATCCGTCAATAAAGTTAGCACCTCGACATTGTGATAAATATAAAAAAGAAGATTTAATTGTTGTAATTAATGACTAATTTTTTTCATATTCACTGAAATACAACTTTATTATATTTCTGCACCAATACTTATGCGAATTCGAGTTTTATGAATAATATTAAATTTATTTTATGTGAAACTTGAATTTTGCTTATTGACACAGTACTTAGGGCACTTACAAAAAAATAATATATTTTAAAAGCTGTTCACCTAGAAAAGTATTCCCTGGAGATTTTACCTACAACAAAAGGCATTAACACGATTATAAGAGTAAGCATGAAGAGTTGGGTCTATTGTACAAGACATCATCTAACCTGCCCCACCACCTTAAACCTGTATGTTCTCTAAATATTTAGTATTAGTAACATCATAAAAAATTGTTTAAATAAACATTTTCTCAGAAGCAGTGATGGTACAAATTTTGCATCATATTTTCAAATAATCGAATTCAACAATTTTAGTGTCTATGCTTTTATTAATCGAGTAATGAGATTTTGATTGTTTTTCCTAACAGATTTCAGCAAATTCTTCCTTAAAGTAATAGCCAACATTTATTTTGCAAAATTGCAATTTTATTGTTTGATTAATTATTGTTCTAACAATTAAAAAATGTAAAAAAATAAATGGACTTCAGATTTTTAGCACAGGAATTTTAAAAAATATGCTTCCACCAAAGACATTCTCAATGCGTTTTTATGAACAAAAACTATCATCACTTTTTCTTTCTAAAGAATCTGAAATTATTTCTATATGTAGGATAGGAACATATTTTACAGAAGACCAACTATCAGTATACTTTCAGAATTTGGGACCCATAGAAATAAAAGAACAAGTAAGTCTAACTTTGTTATTATATGGTTCCCAAAACCCAAGTAGAAGAAAATTCTTCCATATTTTGGTGATGTAAAATCAATGTTTCTAAGTTTTAAAAAACATAACAACAGCCTTATTTTGTCAGCTGGCTACCGCTGTCTTTGATAAGTATATTTAAGTAACTATAAATAATATAGACAAATAGTAATGAACATGAGTTATTGTGTCATTCAATTAAATAAAACATAAGTATTCAGTCATTAAATGAATGTCAACTGCGGTCATAAACTATGACAGTATTAAAAGGTATCTGCAAATAAAATACTATTCCTTGTACTGCATCATTCAAAACTACAGAAACATACTAATTCTACGGATATCTCATTATTTGGTATAGGTGTTTCCAACATCATGATTTTACATTATAATTGTGCTATAGAAGTAAAATGAACAGAATTAGTAATTGAAAATAAGGAGCAACAACATTTTAAATACAGCAATAAAATATTAGAAGTAATTTTGAATAATTTAAACCCACAATTGTTTATTTTCAAGTGTGTATTCTAGATATAGTCTAAAGCTGGAATACTGGGTTTAAAAAAAAATCAACGAAGCAATAAATTTATCTTTGCTGCAATAAAATAGCTTTAAATATTAGTCTAAATTTTAATGTTGTATTCTTTTATAATTTGAGGCATTTATTCTAGCTTTAGCTTAAAGCTGGAATACTGCGTTTTTTAATAAAATCAACAAAGCAATAAATTTGTTTGGCGACATGAAAATAGCAATAAAATAGTTTTAAATATTGGTGTAAACGTTAATGTTGTATTCTATTTTTGTATTCCAGCTTAAGGGATCTGATACTGAGATCAGGAGGACAAGACAGGAATGAAGACAGGGAGATATGGCAGTAAACTATGTTCAACGAGAAAAACAGAAAAGAAATAAATTGATTATGAAGAACGTATAAACCTGGTAGCAGCCTCATGCTAAGGAACAAGGAAGACTGAGAATTATAAATGTAAATAAATTATAAGATGTAGCATATTTTGTACTTTCAATTTACAAGTAATTTTTAAATGTAGACAAAATAATGAATGGACAACAGCAATGCCAGTATATATCATAAAACTTGTCAAAAATATTAACAGAATTACCACTTAATTTAGTGGCAAACTACTGATTAAAACACAGCATATTATTGACATTGCAATGATCACATTATGTATGTATAAGCAGTCAAAATCTTGGTGCTTAGTTGAAGTTTTCATTTGTTATTTTACAGTTAACAATTTGGATGAAAGTTACGCACACCAAAATATGATTTGAAAACAAATAATAACAAAATACAAACAGTTGCAGAATTCTCCTAGGCATGAGTTTCATACATCTTGATTTGAACATAACAATCATGTTACAGACCAATTTCTTCAGCTGGAAATAAGGAATTTTGAATCAAAGACAAAATCAGCACATGTTATGTAGCCTAAAGACAACACTTGTTCAAAATGTGTTAAAATAGATATAACAGGTTTCTCATTCTAGCTCTTCATATACTTTACCATACATGATGTTGTATACCTTAGGGGGAGAGCTGTCAAGTGGGAGCAGTCTATACATACTTTTGTAAGGTTTTCAAGTCAATAATGAATGACTCATTGCCAAACTTCAGGTATACAGCTTGGTGGAACAATCTCAGAAATGGTTACAAAGTTTGTTAATGAGTTGTTGACCGTTAAGCTTAGTTGTAAATCTGATTGTACCTGTGTTGCCTAGTGTATTTCTCAGAGTAGACATTGAGTCCTACTTCTTTTTAATTTATTCCCCAAAACCTACTAATTCATATTCAGTCTTCTTGCTCTAAAGCAATATCCAAGGGCCAGGTAATATACAGAGATTGTTGTAAAAAGAGAAACCAAACTTAGATGTATTATGTTTAAAATAAAGTAATACCAAAACTCATCCAACAAATATTTATTGCATCAAACTTTCCCAATATTCACCAACATTAAATTTGAATAACAGTTGATTTAGTATTTTCTACTGTATCTACATATTTCCCCTATTACACCCTACTATTTCTCCTCTATATACATTAATGGAAGAAGTGAGTCATCCTAGTTTGCTTCCTTTTCCCCTTTCTAAGCACTGACCAGACATTGTCCTGAAGCCACAAAGGACTGGTCACGTAAGTTCAAAATGACTTGAATGACTGAAATACCACTGTTAAAAAGAGACTGAAATATGCTTGTTCATTTCATTGTTATAGAGAGAATTGTTACACAGCAAGACTGCTGCAATTGTTATGACTTTATGATGGTCAGACTCTTAAATTGTTTAGGGATTTTTCCAAGAACTAAGAGTCTCCAGTTTCACAGCATAATTTTTATCAATATGTAAGCAGCTAATGAACTTCCTTTGAATGCTGCCAAGTTATTCTCAAGTTTTCGAAGTAACCAAAATACTAAAGAGTTTATTATACATCATATCAGGTAATCAAATTTGAATATTTAATACAATATCTTTTGACTCTGGAATCATCTTTAGAAAGCATTATTAATATGTATCTGGTAAAATGCTATAAAGTCTTGGGTTTATTTCCAAAATTTGTTCAGGAACAATCTGACGGAAATCTTCACTTATTATGTTGGTCCTGAAGAATGCCTCCATTACATGGCCCAAAATCTATGAATCATACAAAGAGTTGTTTTATCTTTTCCATAACAACTTAACTTAACAAAGGATTACTGGATATGAAGAAAATTCTGCTGGAAATTGTTAAAAAATTAAAAGCTATTATAGCAAATATCTATCACAGATAACACATTTATTTATGACATGATACAAATTTGTACATTTAGAGATTTTCAAACAAATCAAGAGCTGCCACAATTAGTATTTTTTGTTCAAGATAGTGAATAGCAAGAAGTAGTCATACAAGACTAACATTAGAAAATATTAAAATATCTTAACTCTTTTTGATTTTGATTATCAAGACATTATAAAAGTATAAAATGTTGTTTAACATACAATATTCATGAAATTATGACTTAGAAAAATGCTCCTACTATACAGTACATACTACAGTTTTAGAATTTCATAATTCAAGGAAGGGCAGAAATTCTTAATACTATTCTGAGTCTTCCAACATTTCTCTGGATTAATAGCAATAAAAACTTATATCCTTCATTTCTCAGCTTGTGTTGGCTGACATGATTCACCAAACTGATTTTCAGCAACTTAAGAACTATTATCCTCTGCAACTTCTGAACCATTATCCTTAGCAACTTTTGAGTCACAACTCTCTGCATCAACTTTAGAACCAGGATTATCAGTAATGTCTGAACCAGAAGACTCCCTTGAACCTAGATGATCCTCAGAAGCCTTCGAAAAGAAGCAAATAATTGATTTCTGCCAATCTGGGGTCTCCCGAGGACAATATGGGTTACCACCCACTCCACTATGAGGATTAGACTCTAAAAACAAAAATGAAACTTGCATTAAAATCCTAGGTATCTAGTCATTTAAGAGAAAAATTTCCTGTTGAACACACTCATTCAATTGAATTTCCCCAACAACCAAAGGTAGGGTAACAATAATAATTTGCAGACTGAGATTACATATTCAATATTCTCTTTCTATAAAAAATCTTGAATAAAATATAATTACAGTTATAAAAATATAATTACAATTAATAATAAATATTTATCTATATTAATAATAAAAATCTTATATAAAATATAATTACAGTGAAACCCCCTTAAAAGAGAGACTAGGGGGAACAGAAATTTGTCTCTTATGAGTGGGAAATATGTTTTGAAGAAGTTGAACCTAACTTTATACATATTATACATTGAATTAGGATGGTTGCAAATCATCCCTTTGCTTAATTCAATCATTTTTAAAGATACCAAAACCCAATTTAGCAGATTTGCAGTTTTTCCTGAAGCAAAATTCATGACACAGATGTTGGACTGGATTTTAGGATAAATTGTATTTCTTCCAACAATATTACATTGCATGGAAATTTGTGTATTGCATGGTTTTGCTCCACAGCTCACAATGCAACTACATACTTCCTAGCTTCCTTAATCATATTTAAGTTATCCCCAAACAAAAATCTTTTTTCACGTGTCATATTAAAAAAAAAAGTAGAGAAAAAGTTTACCTTGATGAAACAAGATGAACAGTAAAGCCTCCATTAATACACTCATTTTGGCAAAAATTATTCCAGGGAAAAATAAAAACTTTATTAAATGTAAGTCACAGAGTTGGATCACAACAGTTACATGACTAACAGTATACTGAACCAGTGCCAATGATGTAGAAAAATGCAAGTACAACCCATTCCTCCATAGTGGTCAAAACATTTTTTTATAGATTGTACTCTTACAGATTTTCTGAATAAGAGTCCCGGCAGCTCCAGCAACGCTCAGTAGTGCTGATGCTGACTCTATGCAGATGGAAATGTTGATGCACATGTGGAAGAGACATTGAAATATTCTCAAAATTTTTGTGAAAATTCACTTTGTCTTTTAAATGGAGATTGGAATTATTGTGGGGAAATATGTCCACCATAAAAGGGAAACTCTTGTAAACAGGTCCCACTGTATCTATGGTCATCATTCTTAATGCCACAAACTTTATATGCTGGGGTAGAAAATCTCTGATCAAAACATGGAAATACAAGTGCTTTAAGAAAGAAACGTACTTTCAATATCCATCTGCACACTCCTCACACATTGGCAAAAAAGTCTATCAATAATAGTTGATACAAGTAAGGATTCCCCAAACATGGGTTTAAACAACCTTCTAAGCCAAATAGTCATTAGCATTTTAGGAATTTTGGAGAGATCACTGACAAACTGTGATCAAAAGTTATATTAGCCCTATGGTTGACTTATAACACTATATATTCCATCATCTGATAAATTTATTTTACTACAGTAAACTTGGGTAAGGTAAAATTGAAAGAATTTTTTTTCTTGTAAAGACAAATATTGTTGGTGTCAGTTTCAATAATTTTTAAATGAAACTCAACCGAATACAGATTTGTATGTTAAGCTAAATTATTTAATTTCTTAAATTGCTTTTGTTGCAGTTTCTTGTACTTTAAAAGCATTTTTGAACAATTTTTATTCTCCTGCCTTCAATATTATCTTATCTTTTCTTCCACAAACAGACTTGTAGAGGATGTATTAACATTGGCCAGGTGAATGGTATGAGACAAAAAGAAACTAAAACCTGCACATGTTGTGGGATGCAACAAATGCACCACTCATACACCATTTCCACCAGCACAGAAGGTTCCAGAATACAATCCTGCCTTGTCCCAATTATCACTTGTTGAAGTTATCACTTATTTCTCATACTTTATTAGTAAATCAGTTCAACATGTTTTGAACCTTAATATTGCAGTTTGCTTGGTTCTTTATGCATAAAGGCATCCAAATGTTACATGGGTCAAATGGAACAATAACCAGATTAGGACCAATGAAACTTAAACAATATTTTTCAGAGAGACTCTAATAAGTTCTGCAAGTATCTTCATGTTAATCAAACAGTGAAGTTCATTTTCCATTATTGTTCCTTTTTCAGCATCCTTATGCATTGAAGATCATCCAAATAAGGTACCGTCATTTGAAACAAACTCCACAGTAGACAACTTAGAACCAATTATTTCCATTTAAATTATAAACAAACTATTTCTACTCAAGTTTTTCTTAACTAGAGAAGATAGCCGATAGTACTCCCGATCAATTTCATATCTGTACCTCTCATTAGTTTTAGCCTAACTGACAGAGCACACAAAGTCACCATTCAGTTTGTTTGTTTTGTTATTACCATTTAGTTGTTAATATACATGGCATTTTACAAAATGTTTTTAATTTTCTTGCTTTAAATATTAAACAAAATATTACAGGGTAGGGTAAAGGTTAGAAAACTCTTAACTATTCAGAAAATTAATGTCAAATAATTTTTAATAACAAATTTGTCATTGCAAATAGGGATTATTTGGGGGTACCTCACGGACCATGTCATTGTTACCCAAAAGGAAATTTCTCACATAAAGGTGAATTTTAAAAGAAAATTCTACTCCATTTGGAAAGAAACATTAATGTCACCCATTTTACGAATTTTCACATTATAAATTTATTCATAGAAACAAAATGTACGTACAAATAGAAATTTTCTGAATTTTTTTAAAAATTTGGACGGAGGTACAACGAAGCATCAAAGAGACGGCCCCAAGAAAAAACCTTTGCTGCCAAGGACCTTCTACAGACAAATGAAACCAAGAAGCACTCATTTTCACATGGTTTTTCCAATTTGGTTGATGTCAGAGAAGCAGCTCGCTTATATGTCTGGTGTGAATTATTCAATTTATTTCAACATAATCAAATGAAAAATGTTTCAGGTAATATCCTTGGCCTTTGTTTGACTAACATCAGAGAAACTGATGTGTCTATATGATGAGTTTATTTTTAAATGTGATTTGTATCACTATCCATTACTGATCAAATTTTCTATTCCACATTTTGGTACTTGTGCTATTAGTGAAAAGTTATTTGATTTTAATAGGTCTAAATTTCAAGAAATTGAAGCTGGGCTGAGATCAATATCTTTCCCACCTTTAATTTCCAATGAAACTGAATTAAATAATTTTGTTGACAATATTAATGATAAGTTTACAAATCTTACTGAAAAGTATGTACCTTTTTTCTTTACTAAATCAAGGTCATTTCCAAGTTGGTATTTTGACAATCTTAAATTAGCAATCTTCAAGAAAACGAGATACCATAAACTTTATAAGGAATACAATTCTTCTCATTTTTATTCGCTTTTTGAATTTGAAAGGTGCAGATGTAAATCTTTATAATTATGTTCTGGGTCTATTATACCTTGGCTAATCAAGCTATTTAATACTTCACTTAATTTAGGAGTTTACCCTAATGCATGGAAGACTTCATTTATAACCCCTCTTTAAAAATGGGGATAACTCTGATATCAATAATAACAGACCTATTAATAAATACAATGTATTTGCTAAGTTATTTGATAAAATTATTTATAACAAAATTGTGAAGTATTTTTATAAGTACATTGTACCACAACAACATGGTTTCATAGTTGGTAGGTCAACCTTAACCAATCTATTTATCATGAATTTTTGGTCTCTAATATTAATCAAGGTTATGCAATCGACTCTGTTTATACTGATTTGACAAGAGCTTTTGATTTTGATAATTGTAAACTTTTGCTTAGGAAACTTCATGCGTATGGTTTGGGTGGTAATTTGCTTAAATGGTTTACATCATTCTTAGCTGGTCGCAAACAAATTGTTAAGCTAGGTAACTGTCGTTCACTTCCTATTAAGTTTTATCTGGAGTCGGGCAAGGAACACATTTGGGTCCACTTTTGTTTTCTATTTTTATTAATGATTTAGCACAAAATATTAAATTTAGTGAAATTTTATTTTTTGCTGATACGAAAATATATAAAGCTATTTCTACTTTACATGACATTCAAAAACTTTACAGCATTTCAAACCTGATGCTTGATAAGTGGTTTTCAGATTAATGCAAAAAAATGTTTTTATATACAGTTTGGTAGGTCCCAGTTGGCAGTTTTTCCATACGTATTGTGCAACAAGATATTGAATAAATTAGAATCAGCCAAAGATTTAGGTGTTATTTGTGATGAGAAACTTTCATTTAAACATCATATGCATTATGTTTATCATGCTGCACTAAAAAGATCTACTTTATTAAAAGATTCTCTTATAATTTCAATAAAATAAGTACATTTAGAAATTTATACTTATCTTTTATTTATCCGTTAGTTATGTACGCATCAATTATCTGGAGGCCCTCGGAAATTGGTTCGATTAGAAGAATTGAGAAGATTAATAGATTATTTTTAAGATATGCTGGGAACAAAGTAGGCTTGAATATTGCACCTTCTGACCATAATCTTATTCCGTTGTATGAGAGGTTTCAGACTGCAAAACTTTTATTTTGTTTAAAAAATAAATCAAAATTATTCTTGATATATGAGTGAATATTATTAATAAATTGATAAAATATTTATTTTCTTTAGTATTTTACTAAATATAAGGACTTCTAGCTTTAAGAATAATATTGTTATATTTATGTACGGGGTTTCCCCATTGATGAAAATAAATAAATAAATAAATGGAAGAGTAACAGACTAATACCAGGGTCAAATTCCAGATAGAGAAACCATGACTCAATTCTGGTCCAAGATATGGACCGAATCAAGATGACATAATGAGTAAAACTATTGGATAAGTGATGGCTTACCGGAATATAGACATTATGCAACCTATATTGATCACCAAAAATGATGTCACAACGGCTACAAAGACTACATGAAATTGAAAAGCACCCAGACTAGATGGTATTAATAATGTTTCAAATCTCAATTGTACATATTTTATTATAGACAATCATATTGGATTCTTCAAACAGTTTTTTACCATCACACGACAATTTATTCATTAAATGTGATGATGAACCAACAACATTTTGAGACAAAATTCTGTCTCCTCCTCAGCTTGTAATTATTCTATACTGATTCCTCATTGAATTGCAAGTCCTCACTCTAAATTATGATGACATATTTTGTGAAATACACACACCTTGAAAATCAAAAACAGAGTTACAAAGTTGTTGTGAAAAATTTATCATAGGGTTGTTATACATTTATGTTATCTCATCGTTAACCCTATAAGATCATATCATTATGGAACACAAGAGGCTATGTGAGGGTACTGAACGTTGTCAATTGAAGCAGAAGAATTGAAAACATAGAACAGATCATTCATCCACATTCACTCATTAGTCTTTGTATCAGAAATCTTCAACCACCATGAAGGATCTAAAGTATTATATGAAATATTTTTTGTGAAACATACTGTCACTTTGGTCCACAAATTTATTCCACATCTTGGCAGCTCCAAGTGCAAGGGAACGGAAATATTTACGTGTCCGGTGTTCAGATATGAGTTACCTAAGATTAGAGGAAGAACAGGTATTTAAATTGTGGGAATCAGATAAGAATTAAAAAAGTGAATGGAGATAGTGTGGTGTTAAATCCATACAAACTGGTCCAACGGTAATCGCTCAAGCATTATTTAAAAATTCATATTTTCCCTGTTCCTTTCCTTATTATTCGCGAGTTGAAAACTTTTTTTTAATTGATCTTAATCCATTAACGAAGCGGCGCCATTTTTGTCCAACCACACCTGCTTCTTTTCTCAACTGTTAGCATTTACATTACCATACCTCATGAACTATTTATCCTATAAAGCTCAAATGAGCAGCATACACAGCTTTATATTTTTTGTGGGTGTAGATAACTATTATTAGTATTACCCACATAAAAATCAATGTTCTTACTTTTATCCTTTATTTGTTAGGAATTTTTGAAAAATGATTTTTTTCCAAATTTTGTCGAGTTTAGGCTTTAATATCTCCGATGGGGCTGACAATAAAATTCCCAAAATGACACATGTTGCAGTATTTTATACGAGGTTTATGGAAAGTGGAACATATTGTTGTATATTGAGCTAGTAAAAAGTTACAGCACCTCATTTATGAAAGAAACAACGGTAATTTTTTGAAAAGAATTATCAAGACATATACAGAGACTGGATTTAAATACTGAAATCTAGTATTGAGATCTGCAATTCATGAGTAGAACACCCATGAAGATAAAAATGAAAATTTCCTTATTAACCCATTTCATTTTTGGTGTTATTTTGATGTAAAATTAAAATTTATTTCTAATCTCTTTGCAGCAATGCATTGTATTACTATCACTCAGACTTGGTCAAACATTTTGATTCAAAGACCTCTCTTGTTGCAACATTCTTGTCATAAACTGCATAGCATCACTATCAGCTCGAGTCATTACATAAATAGGAATAAAATTGTCAACATGTGTAATCACAAGTAAGATTTTCCTCTAAGTCAAACAAGGTAATTGTTAGATGAATTCGAACAAAAGGGCATTACAATTCTAAATAATTTAACAATAGATAACTAGTAAATTGAAATTTTAAAATGTACGAATAATTTATGGTTAATTTTCATAACCTGAAGTTTGTTACTAATTGCTGTCCACTTTGGCTGTTCATTTTGGCACCAGAAGTGTTCCTTAGTAATAACGTTCAAGGTGTAAGACATTTCAAATATATTTTTTTTAGAAAAATATAAGAAAATAGTTTGTTAACTGAGATAACTTCATTCTGAGCATAAAATATTACAGAAATGACAAAAGCCATACAGCTGTGAACTTTTTTTCTTTTAATTAAGTTTTCTTCATATTTGAGGAGTTGTAACTTTTTTTACTATCCCAATACATAATGGTGTGTTCCAGCTTTCATAAACCTCATACAAAATACTGCAAAATGTGTCATTTTCAGAATTTTATTGTCAACCCCACTGGAGATATTTAAGCCTAAACACAGTAAAATTTGAAAAAGAAACAGTTTTTCAAAAATTCCTAAAATATAAAGGATAAAAGTTTGATTTTATTTGGGTAATGTTACTAATAAGTTTCTACACCCATAAAAAATATAAAGCTGTACACACCGCTCATTCTTTCAGAATAAATTTGTAAAAAGTGAAATTTGCTCAATTTTTATATCAAAGTTTAGATTATTTTATTTCTAAGAGAAAGGTTTAAGACAAAATACATACCCAACAAAGTTTATATAATGAAATATGATATCTGCAAAGGATTGTGATTGAGCTTTATAGGATAAATAGTTCACGAGAAATGAGCGGTAATTTAAATGCTAACAAACGCAAAAACAGGCAGGCGCCAATTGTGGGGCAGACAAAAATGGCTGCCCCACATAAACTGTGAGAGATCAAATTTTTTAAAATCAGTTTTGAACTTGCAAATAATAAAGAAAGGAACAGGAAAAATATGAAATTTTCTGAAAGTGGTGGAGCAACCAATTTACTGATTTTTTTTTACTGATTATATGGAATGACCCTATAGCAACAAATAATCAGTCCTGAATTATTTTGTATGAAGAAATGAAGTAAAACTATTTCTATTCAGACCTCTTAAGTTGTTCAGATTTTGACTTAAGTTACTTCAACATTCATGAACCAGAAATATATATAAGTATTATACAGTCTATACTAACAATTCCTAAACTACTGATATCATGATACAATCTATCAAGTTTTTTATAATTGATTTGACATAAGTGGATTACAGTTTTGTTCTTGGCTACCTCAACATAATTTTGAAATGCTAAAAGTAATTCAAGAGAAACAGCAGTTAAGAGATTGAAAATTAATTTGGGTCACTCTAAATGACATTATCTACAAGTCCTGCAATATATTACACAGCAAGGGACATATCATCTCCACATACAATAAGGTAATACAAGCAAAACCAAAAATCATTCTTTCTGGAGATTAGGAACATGTATTTGTACATATTTGAGGTTTCACCTTATGTAAAGAGAATATGCACACACAAATTCAATATAAATAAGCTTACAGACAGACATAAATAATGAGGCACTTCCTATCATTACAGAACATATATTGAGAGCTTGTTTGAATAGCTTTGAAAGCATGGGGATTGAATTTTCATGTAACCCTGAATTTGGACTCCATCCCAAAAACAAAAGAAAAACTAAGAAACTCCAACATGACAACTAAATCTATTTAAAAATATTATACATGATTCAAAAGATTTCTCACTGAATAATGAACAAGAAGTGACAAAAATTTAAATAAAAAAATTACATAAACACACAAAATATTACCAGCAAAGTTACAATGGTTACCAGCCTGAAATTAAAGTCTTTCATGTTAACAGACTATCATCCTTTCATTCAATTTTCATTCCTCAATTTTTTCCTTTTAGAGATTTAAAAAATACACATAACTTCAATCCTTCTCTTCAAATAAATGAAATATGCCCATTTAATGAACAACGACTGATATTTTAAAACATAATACATCAATTTCACTAGAAACATTTTAATGCTACATAGGAAGTTTTTAAGAGAAAACAAACTGGAGACATTTTTATAAAATGTTTTACTATTTATTATAATATTTTTTATGAACTGTTGAAAACTAATAATTTCAGGAAATTTAAATTAATTTTAAAAATCGTGAAAACCACATTGAAAAGCATAGTGGCAAAATAATAAAAATATTTACACTATTAACTTTTATAACTTAAAAGCAGATTGTGATAGATTTGTTGGGTATTAAGAAAGTTTTTTCACAGCATTCAGCAAATTTCTCAGCTTGAACCATTCAAAATTTAGGAGTAAATCTGTAATCAACCAATAAATTTTTCCACTAGAACTTTTTCTCAAACCAACATTATTATTTATTTATTTCATTAGTTTGTATTTCATTGTGTTCCATCCCCAGACACTCCTCAACTACATCAAACCTATACTTTAAATACATTTATATATAACCACCAAAATCTACTTCAATACTACAGAGAAATACTTGAGAAGACATTTCTATACCAATAGCCAGCTCACTCTCATCCCAGCAGACAAGGCGTGGAGGCAAAAGGGAATATAAAATGTAAAAAAAAGGTAAAACAACAGAAATAGTTATTTGTGTACAGCAAATACTCATAATGTAGAAAATATAGTTCACACATTTTTCAATAACTTCAGGATTGTACATTCAAGGAAAACCTACCTGTCAGTTTGTTCATATCATAATTGTTCTTTCTGAAGCAAAATACAAATTTTAAAAATTGCACATGAGCCTATAAAATATATCCTTCAAAATTAATTTAATTTTGTTAAATTTAAATTGTGTGCTCTTGAAAGGAAAAAATTTATACTACTTATTAATGGCACCACTGTAGCACTTTACTTTTAACCACCAAATCACATAGCACTTTCAAACAAATATAATTCTGTTAATTATATAATTATTTTTCATGTTGTTAGTCACTTTCAAACAAATATAATTATTTATCATGTTGATTTCATGTTAAGATTTTAAAAACAAACAGAATTATTATTATTTCTATATTAAAATACTAAAAATCAAAATCAGCCAAACCAGCTGGTAAGTAAAATAAAGTTACATAGCTTTACATTTAATTACTGACGCTCAATCCTAAGTCACCAATATAAAAAACTATATACCCAATAAAATGTCATAAAAGTAAATTGGCTAATGAAATATCAATCTAATATACTTGGCACATAAAATAACAGTCATAATACAAATCTGAAATATTAATAAGACAATAATATACAGTGGTATATTGTCTATCAACTTTAGAGCTCAGATATTTACAACACACAGCCTTGCCCAGTAAGATACTTGATCTTAAACAATACTCAGCAATAGTTACTTGCAAAGGCAGGATTTGAGGGATGCATAAAAGTGTAGTTGCACTCTCAATAATATTTACCCCATTTCACATCACTTTAGAATTCATAAAACTTTGCAACTTTAACAAATTAAAGGAAGAAAGTTCTATCGCTGAATTGAAATTACTTCATCAAATTGAATGTACTAATAACAACTAACAATATTAAACAAAACAATGTATTTTTATAAGCAAAAAGTTGAAGGTCCCTGTACCAATAGGTATAGAAGGGACAAATGTAGATATAAAAAAATATTACTGATGACTTCAGAAAGAAATGCAATTGATGTTTGAAATAAATAAAAATATTTATTGCAACATAATGTTCAAAGTTTTAAAACTAATATATAGCAGATAGTTCTTGGAATTAATAAAAACTTGTTATAATTAAGTATGCTAAAAAAATTATAAAACATAATTATGACACCATACATCTTGGTAAATAACTATACAAGAAAATATACTTGACGAATTAGGGTATCTGCTCTTCAATGCCATCCTCCCACTGGATACTCGTGTGCTAGCAAAATCCCAATAACAAAACTGATTTTAATATCAATAAAATAATGTTAACACAACAAAAAAAATAACTTTAATATAAAAATGTTCAGGAAAATAAAAGAAACAATGAGGAAAAACAAGAAGGGGAAAAAAACAAGCAATTACAGGGCAAATAACTCTCCAAACAATCTCCTTCAAAATTGATTCTAATAATAAATGCAGGAAAGGAAAATTAGAAAAAGCAGAAAATTTTGAGAACTACAACTCTGTCAACTATATTGAAAGAGAGATATAATCTCTCAATAATACTCTAAATACAATCTCTCAATTTCAATAGTACATCAAAAACAAATTTTCTAGATATCATGATTGGTTCATAACAGATTAAAGATCAGCGTAATATCCTAATACAGGTTAATTATCTCATTTTAACATAGTTAAATTACTATACAATGACAAAAGGAGAGTAAAACACTTTGTCAAAAAAGCAGTTACAAATTGCGTGTGACCGCATGGAGGACAATAAACTAATTTACTCTCCAGAAGCAAGCAAAGGACCATCCCATCAATTCCGATCAAGGGCCCTAAGGCAGAGGCAGATTCAAAAATTTCAGCAAAAATTCCTAGATAAGATAAAAAGTTAGCTGCGAGTTNGTGTTATAGTATTAACAAATACCAACAAATATTGTATTTAATAAAACATAGAAAAGTCATTTCACAAGAATGTATTATTGTCAAGCTATAAATCCTTTGGAAAGTATTGTTGATAGTTTGTATTTATCAATTTTGTCTTAAATCATATTTTGCCTTTAAAATCTAGAAAAACTAATAATTTATACAACAAAGCTCCACATTTCAAACCATAGTCAATTATTTATCACAAAACGTATAGGCGGCAAACCTTTGAAACATAAAAAATCTTAGAACACAATAACAGATGACACTTAAGTAAAACCAACATCCAAATTACAAAAATTATTTTGGTTAAAAATTCAGTCGAAAGTATTCTACATTTAACAGAAACTTACTTTTAGGAGCAGGGTTTAACACCTGAATTTTACGAGGAGCCTTTGCTCCCGCAGCTGAAAAATAAAAGAATGGATCAAATTAAAGAAGCAATCAAATTCACCAGTAGCGACGATTTCCAACAAATACCTCGTACACTGCTAGCATCCGCTTTAGTTCGCACCATACTTCACGCTTCCTTACTTCGAAACTAAGTTACGTGAGACCAAACACCGTCTGCAAACCCACAACCACACTACTTTGTCAAGACTAGGCTCAGGCCAGACCAAATCGAGACAGAATCCAAGCAACTCCGCTATACCTCACGATCCCTCACAATCAAATTCTTCGCGCACAGCGTATAATGTGAACACGATTGAGACCTGCTGAAAACACTCCAAAAATTTCACCATTAAATGAACGAATCAAATTGTATGAAGATGCAAACGACCAATCGAGTTATCTTACAGGAATCCGGAGGCTCAGCATATCCACGAATTACATTAGGTACTCGTAGCAGCGCTACACTAGCAAGGAACCGAACTAACCAGTCCCCACCACCCGTTCAACTGGTAGCTCGCGTAGTGAGTGTTGACGTTGGCGGCAAGCACATGGTCTTCATGCGGCGACTGCGACCAATTGAAGCTACTCGAGCTCTGCTTGGTGTTGATTTGTGGGTGTTTTAGTTCGAATCACGCATTTAGAATAGCTGGTTCTGAGTTTCCACTGCAGGTTAATTGTTTGTAGGCTTCTGCAGAATATGCCAGCGGCTACTCGATGAAAATTATGCGATGTAAATCGAGGAAAAGGGAGGGGTGTTGAGCGCAATTTTGACGATAGTTCTGATACTTTCCCGTGGCGCGCAGGGGTGCATCTAAGGTAACCATTGGGCTTATGGGAGTGAACTATCTGTACCTTCTAAAATCTGAGAGCATATCGAAATAAAATTAGAACGCGCGGGAAACCAGCAAGGCTGATAAAAAGTTATATTCTTCGAGATAACGAGAGCACACTAAGAATTGTCGGACAATTGCGTAATTTGGATTTGCATTGATTGTGTGAATGAATACAATTAATAAGAATTTTTGGTAATTCAGTAATTTAAATATGAACTATAAAAAACCTCAATTACTAAGTTGTTGAAATAGAAAGATGTACGATATAAAAATATTTACCCGTGCATTTACAGTGTTAAGTTATCTATCTTTCTTTTGGTGGACGTGGAAGGAGCAAGCTCCTCACCAGTGACCCTACTATACCAGGATCTCCACCGGAAGCATTCCTTCAATGGGGCCTGTTATGATCCATGTGGATTCCTTGCGTGGTTGCACTTTCCCTACTCCCCCGTCCCTTCGACCTATTACTCAGGTGTCAGGATTAGGGGTTCAAGAGTGTTATTTCTTTGCTTCTCTGTGAACTTCACTATTCTTCGCTTTGCAATTCTGCCTCCTTCTCCCTCATCTTCATGATAATGTGCCGCATTAAACACGCCACTTTTTTTCCATTTCTCCGGGGTTTCCATCATCTGAGTGATAAGGTAATCAGGTTGCAGAATACACCCTACTTCAATAGCGGCTATCATGCGTGCCCTTTCTTATGTGGGACATGCAAAGATTGCATGTTCTGGGTCGTCCAGTTCCGCTCCGCAGCTCTGACAGCTTGGGTTCATTCGTCTGTGCATACGGTGCATGTATGCCCCAAAACACCCATGTCCGCTGATGGCTTGCGTGAGGTAGTAGTCCAGCTGGCCTTGCCGTCGCTTGCACCACTCCTCAATGTCAGGGATCAATGTATGCGTCCATCGTCCTATCGGATACGCGTCTCATTCGGCTTGCCATTCCCTATTCAACTTTCTGCGGGCTTCTTCTTTTACCTCCTGTCGAAGAACTTTGTCTGTGCCTACTTGGTTTTGTTTCTCCCATATTATCGCCCTTTCTTTTGCTTACAACCAGATGGGTGGGATGCCAGCCAACACCAAAATTGCTCCTGTCG
This sequence comes from Laupala kohalensis, assembly GCA_002313205.1. Taxonomy (NCBI): domain Eukaryota; kingdom Metazoa; phylum Arthropoda; class Insecta; order Orthoptera; family Trigonidiidae; genus Laupala; species Laupala kohalensis. Next base: position 179,133 of record NNCF01126066.1, read on the forward strand.
ATATCGTCCGATATCCACAAATGACTCTCAAAGACATTTTTCTTTGGACAGGTGCCATGTATCTCTTAATTATTTCTTTATGGGCGTGATGTCCCCATATCGGTGATCCATAGAGTAACATGGAATGTACCACACTGGTCAGCAGTAATCTTCTTTCCCGTTTCGGACCACCGATATTTGGCATTAGTTGTTGTAGAGCTGTGCCAATACCACTTGCTTTGGCAGACGCCTTCTTGATATGCACCCGGAAACTCCATTTCCTGTCTATCCATATATCCAAGTAACAAAGATTTTTCTGTGATTTGATGGCAAGTCTCTCAATTTTAAGACGGGGTAGATTATACTTGCGTCTCTTTGTGATTATTGCCGCTTCCGTTTTGTGATGAGCGAATTCCAGGCCTCTATTCTTCATCCACACTGCAACTGTTCCCAAGGCTTCGTTACATTTCCATTCCAATTCATCCATGGTTTTTGCAACTGCTAACATGGCTGCATCATCGGCGTAACCCACCATCTTTACCCCTTCTGGAAGATGTAAACGAAGGAGGTCATCGTACTGACTATTCCACAACGTGCCTCCTTGGACGGACCCTTGCCCAATTCCGGATGATAGCTCTATGGTAGCTGTTCCATTGTCTGTTTGTAGACATCTTTCCTCCAAGTAACTACTTTTAAAGCGCAGTAAATACCACGGAATATGTCCTTCAAGTGAGCGATATATCTTCCCAATTAAACGCATTTCTTATATCTACAGTAATCACTAAGCAAAATCCACCAGGGCTAGGTGGCAAGTTAGATGCCTTAGTCACTTCCAATTGGACCTCATGAACTGCATTCATAGTTGACTTTCCTTTCCTGAAACCAAACTGCTTGTCCAAAAGACGGCTATTTTCATCAAAGCATGATTCCATTCTGTTCAGAATCATACTCTCATACAGCTTTCCTGTGCTATCAAGCATTCCCAGAGGTCTGTAAGCAGGAGGGTCTTTTGGATCCTGCCCTTTCCCTTTTGGTATGAGCACTAACGTTTGTCTTTTCCATGGATCTGGAAAATATCCTTCTTTTAAACAAGTGTTCAATAGATTAAGAAGCAGGTCAGGTCTACACAACGCAGTAATCTTGAGTGCCTCATTCGGTAGGCCGATAGAACAGTATACAGAGAGAATCAAGCATAATTAAGTGGAAGAAATACTTGATTCGGCTCAGAACTCCGTGGTTGCTACTCACGAACTCCCAAGGTGAGAGCCCTTGAGGGGAAAGGGTGTGGAAACAGGAAGAGTGAGCTAGACAGGTCGTTGCAGGTCACACTTAGTCGGACTCCTCAGCTGAAGCCTTTCCGGCATTGGAAACCCTGCCAGCAGCTACACCATCACCTAACGCGATGTTGCAAATGCAGCCGGCACAGTCCCCTGCGTAGCCGGCATAGCATCAGAGCGCACAAGCCCTCGACCCACACGGACAGTGCTACAT
>NNCF01126066.1:189990-234069 GCA_002313205.1 Laupala kohalensis
TCACATAGATTTTTCGTCTTCACATAGCTGATAGACAAGTTTTTCGGAGGAGATCAGGAGGTAGTTTCCTCACATAGATTTTTCAACAGCGATCAGGCGGTAGCTCGCTCATACAGAGTTTTCGGCCGCGCTAGATGTGTTTAGCTCACATAGCTCATAGACAAGTTTTTCGGAGGAGATCAGGAGCGATCAGGAGATCGTACGAGTTTCTTTGGAGGAGCTCAGGTGGTAGCTTCCTCACATCGTAGTTCGTGCAGCTCACAGCTCACGATTCACATCTCGCAGATCGTCGAGTTTCTTTAGAGGAGCTCAGGTGGTAGCTTCCTAACATCAAAGGTTCGCATAGAAGTTGACGCTGCTGACGTGTCCATGGGAGGCTTTTAGCGAAAAGCTAACGGCTCACAGACTGTTGAGGGGCTGATCTCCGGGAAGACCCTACTTAGCGGCGGTAATTGTCATCTCGAGAGGTATGGTACGTCTGTTGGTGACTGTATAAACCAACACCGTATTTGCGCTTTCGCGTCATGGCCTGGATTACGTAATAATTGTACAAACTTTAGAATAACTTAGTGCCCAGACAGACTGTAGTCTGAAATGAATCCTGCCATTGAGTAAAGTCAGTGTTTTGTTTTTGATAAGAGACAAAGAGATTTATTGTTAATTAAACTAAAGAAGATTAGATTTTAAATTCAGTGATTGTTAAATGATATCAATGTGTTTTTGTGTCTTTTGGGGGAATTTCTGTTTGTGTTTTGGTAGTGATAAGGTCACTTCATCATAAAGGTGATGGTTGAATGAGAACCATTTGTTTTTGTGTCTTTTGGGGGAATTTCTGTTTGTGTCTTGGGTAGTGATAATGTCATTTTTGCATTAAAGTGACTGTGAAATGACGAAGATTTGTATTTGTGTCTTTTGGGGGAAATTTATTTAATCAAGGGATATTTTAGCAATTAAAATAGCTTTATTAATGGATTTATTTGTCCTGCGTTTTCCTTAAGTGGAACCATTGCATGGTCCTTTTCCTTCGGATAGAAATCGTATCCCTTTTAAATATTGTGGAACCCTGAGAAGAGCTAGCCGAGGCATTTACATTTAAATATTCATTATTATTAATTTTTCAACCCCGTTCTGCCACAATACGTAAACACCATATTTGTGTATAAGCCTTAGTCAACACGTTAATGAACATCATTTACCCTGAGAACGTTGTGAAGTGTTTACAGGATTCAATTATTCTTAAAACTAGAGTAAATCTTTTTATCCCCAATTATATAGACACGTAAATAACAGTCATTTGGGGTTATAATTTGGGGCTTTTATCTTATGAGTATGTACTCACAAACACGAATTAAATACTTAATATTATTTAAGATGTGCAGATTATATTAAAGACAATCCTAAACCACAGGTAAATCACTGGTTTATTTACAGGTATACTTCAGGTTGTTTAATTAATATTATCACAGACAATCAGAGGGTGAGAAGACGTAATATATAAAACGAATTAAAGTCTCTTTTAAACCTACGTCAACAACAGGAAACATTCGTTATTAACTGAAATTTCGTATCAAAAAGCGTCATGTTCTACTTAAAACAAATTAATGAAGTAATGCTGTTGTCGACGTGTTTTTATGGAACTCACAACATGCATGAGCCGAATTTGAAATCAAAATTGTGGCATGAGAATATCTATAATTATAGTGCTCTACTTCGGACAACCGGTATATAAGACCGCCGNTGGTTATAGAAAATTAAAACTGTAAGGAACTTGATAAAAATGTCAGTTTCCTGGATTAAAATAACTTTCTTTCCTTATTAAAGAAAAATACTCAGAAGATATAATTACTTTACAGACTGATAAGTAAGATAGCAACATTCTGTTTTATATCACTAAAATATTTCAAGTTTTCCTTTTCAAAAGAAATTCATTAAATAATTGGAGGGTAATGTTCTTAGATACATATCTGCTGAAGAACTTCTAAATTACTATCCCGCGTCTCCAATGAATTAAGAAGATTTCTTTGAAAAAAGAAATGTCTGGCTGATTTACAACGACAACAAAGGATTCAATCGCAAGAAGAAATCTGTCGTCATTCTTTACCGTTGGTGAGATTAGTTCATAAATTGGAGCACACGTGTCCTAAACGACGAAGAAAAATTGGCATTAATGAGTACTGACATTTTATAACCATGTTGTTTCACCTCTGTAGTAGTATGAAACGAATCAAAAGGCTTTATCAACTGTTTTTAAAAACGCAACGCCTAACAATTTATTCTAGACACCCAAAATTTATTAACAGCGTCAGAAGAGCTCTACCACGCAGTCTTTCTTCAATATACCAATATAAGAAAAGGAATAAATGCCACGCGCTTTTCCCTTGTTTTCCGAAAAATAGATAGATTAAAAGAACTACACAATATAGATATAAATGGACTAAAATAAAAATATACACAGACAAAAAAACGTTAATATGTTGTGGTTCTATATAATACAGGAGCTTCTTTACAATTTCAAAAGTTTTTGTAGTGTATCCAGGAATTGTTGGTATAAATATATTTTTTGAAAAATTGCTGTTTTGTTGGTGAAATATAAACTAATAAACTAGTGTGTAGCTTCTGCAAATAGAAATATTCATAGAAATAACTATGTCAGCAAAAATCGATTTTATTCATAATTTCAAAGGGTCAGATAAACAATATTAGTTTCTAAATTTCCCACATAACCCAATTCTAAGTGTCCTCAAGACATACGGGTTCTGAAAATGGTATGTTCGAACTCATGCAGGTCTCAAAGATCGAGATTCGGGAAAAAACTCCAGATCTCATGTTTGGAATTCTTTCATACGAGAAGGAAGAACAGGCAACAGACGATGCGTATGAAATACAGTATGTCAACGAAGCAAAGTTCAAGAACAAACGCAAACATTCTCAGTACGTCCCATGATTACTCGAAGTGACCAGAGAAATAGAAAAGGTGTGCTAAGCGGGAATGAGAAAGGAAAAAGACTCATCGTAAGCACGTGCACAAACAGAATACGGGGAAAATTAGCGAGAGGAGAGGGTGCTCTAGAGCGGGAAAGGCTCTGAGAAACTAAGAATAGAAGCAAGGAATAAGTTTCTTGAGTTATTTATAGTTTCTAAGGACGCCGCGTACATTATGAAACCTCAAAAGTGAATTTTGTATCAGGTCTCGAGGAAGAGAGCAGAGATCGATGCGAGGCGGCAACGATGGTGATGAGGCATGCATGTAGAAGTTCTGCAAACCTTACATATTTATACATTTGAATATGATTAGAGTTTTCGCGTGAAGTATTATGCCAATTACTGCTATAAATCAAAGTCCCCCTCCATGTATATCTCGATTCCCTCAGTAACTACTGAACGGATCTAATTCCCGTTTTCACTAATGCTTCGAGTGTTTCACAAGTACGGTTTAGGGTATAATCAGTGGAAATGTTCGTTTTGTAAATAAGCCAACCTATGATAAATAATGTCGAAGTCGGAAAGAAATTAAGCGTTGAAGAGGAATCATCCGATATGTTGCGTAAATAGTTCGATATAATGAGCAATCAATGTGCGGCAATATCGTTCGCCTCAAATAATTCTTCAGAAGTCTGGGACAGCGTATTTTTTTCTACTTAGGTTAACCCAAATAATTAAAGTCAAGATAATACACATCTTGAAATACTTCAAATAAAGGGAGAAATGTTTGGCGAAAATATACATTCTTAGCAAATTACATGCCTTCCTTGTTTTGTGAAATTAACGAAGATCCTTAAATTGTAACATTCGGATGTATAGTTTAGACTTCTGTACTCGTACCTCCTCCAATGTGATGTGGTGTATAAATAAGTATTTTAAACTATCTGAAAAATATTATAGACATGCTTTTGTTGTTCACGTAAAAGCATGACGAAGAGTGTTGCAGTAACATAACGACAAACGTGCTTCATATGAACCAGAGTGGGTCACTCACTAGTGTCTTTTCAAACCTAAGTAGTAATTTATTTCGAAAGTACGAAGCTTTTTCTAAGAAATACAAATGGAACTGATTGATGCCCTTATTTCTGTTACACTGAAACAAGACTGTGATAACAAAACAAAGCGGATCCTGTATCATAACTAGAACAAAATATTTTTTCAGGTCCGTTTCAGATCTAGTTAAACATTAACGTGTAATCAAAATATTAAGTAAGTCATTAATTTAATAGAATTGCATTGCAGCAATATTTATTACATGAAAGCATTTCATTGGTTTAAAAAAAACTATAGACGCTCGACAAAATCATATCCAAAAGTAAAAGTCAATTGCGTATTACTTTGAGGAACTACATTATCGCGTAAATGAAATAAAGTGACTCTGAATTAATATAAAAAATAATTAATAATAAATTAACATGGCATAAAATATTTTGTAACTTCAATTATGATCTATAATTCTCAAAACTGTATGTACTAGAACCTGAATAAAAAAAGAAGCTTTAATATTTCGGAGTAGTTCCTCTTATCTGTATTTCCAAAGCACAAGAACATGCTTCATTCGCTTTCTAGAAAGATGATGACGTAACTTCAGGTAAATCACATCCAATCTTTTAAAGGTGCTTTTTCGATAAAGGTACACTGAGAAAACCCTATGCGGACGTGAGTACACTGGTTGTGGGATCCAAATTCAGAGCAAGGGAAGTAATTTTCCAAACCTTTGGATATGACAACCCAAACATCTAGTTCCGTAACTATAACCTTACAGTTTCCGATGAAGCCAGAAAAAATATTGATTTTGTTCATTTCAATGTTCCAGTTCATATAGCAGTGACAAGAATATTGAAAAGCGAACCCTCCTTCTTCTATCTACCTCCTACTACTCCTAGTATCACTAACTGTTACTATTACTAACTTCTCCTACTTATACCTCCATGTGGGCCAAGTTGTTGGTAAACACAGCTAATCGGCCCACCTTCCAACAACAGCCACTACCATCCACCTTCTATCGCCCAATGTAGATAAGCTTCAATAGCACGGTACATTTTCCAAAATCCTCATAGTTCACGTTGAAAAGTTTGGAAAAATCCTATTTTTTCTCTGAATTTGGATCTCACGACCTGTTCCCTCAGTGTAATAAAACTTTGTCAAAAAAATGGTCACGTCCTAGTTCAGCCGTACTCAACCTTTCATTCTCTCGAGCCACGAACTATTTTTACAGCCATACTCAACCTTTTTTACATTGAACAGTCGACAACCGCTAGGTGTCATATGAAAAAACGGCTAATTTCTCAATTTGTCCACACCATAGGTTGTAGGTCACTGTGCTATCTAATAATTAACAAGCAAATAAAAGTCTTTACGTTTATCCCAAACATTTATTTCAATATAAATGTGATATTTGATGTTCCCAAATTTCATTTTCTAATAAGATGATTCGCAAAGATATGTCGATGGGAACAAGAGCAATATTTGTGCACAATTTTTGAAAGATTTTTATTTTTCTGAAACCATTTTCCAAAATTCCACATACTCCTTTCCTTCCCCTTTTCCCGCAAAAATTGCCTCCAACACGTGTTATTTTTAAATTCAACAAATTCAAAAAGCTTAACATATGCTTACGTCCAATTGCGGTTAAATGTGTTATACATGGTATTTCTAAGAGCCAAGGATTTATATAAGGAAGAGACTATTTTTAATATTTCTTCATTCTTGAAATCTATTTTTAAATTCTTTCTGTAAAACAGCTGAATAATTTAAATTGATGGCATAGGTTTATGTGGAAATATCAATATAATCATCCTAGGCTTTTGCCATGTATTTTATTTTCCATGTCCTGGTAACGAATACTTAGTTCCTCTTCAAAAGCAAAAACTTTACTCGCCATTTGGGAAATATTTTATTTTCGCCGCGTAAACTAGTTTAAAGATCACAAAAAAGACTCATCCAAAAGTTAAAAGACACCATCATCCATGATTTTCAAGCTCGTTATAAACTTTATTGTTTTCATATAAAAATAAATTAATTTCATGGCTTAATGATAAGAAGCAATTCAAAACTTTACCTCTGCTTAGTCATCGGACTGAAGTGCACAAAAGTATATCGCCATAATCTAAAAGATTTTTAAATTCTCTAGGGTTTATTTCTCTATAGGTCTCGATCTCTGTGGTCGAATATAATGTATAATGTTCACAACAGATTTCATCAGAGAATGTTATTTTCTCGATACATGTGCTCCCAAGTTCTCTCGGTTAAGTAAACAGTGAAATCATAACAGATTTGTTAAATTGTATTTATCCTTTAACAGAGAAATATATGTAACAATAGAGAAATAATAAATACCTTATCAGACCAGATCATTGAAGGACATTCATCAGTGCACATGGAAATCGATTTTTTTATTTCAATATTCTTCTTTAGAAAGAATCGAGAAAATCACTATATCTGGTTCTGTCCTTCATAAGACGAAATTTCAGAAAACCTTAATTAATTGAATTCTCTTCATTACAATATCTGACAAAAATAGCACATGCGTTGTTGCTGAAATGTCGAAGATTACAGCCAAACTAAAATATTTGCTATTTTCCAAATTTTGTACTACGTTTTCAAAATTATGTTTTTCAGTCAATACGACTCGTGGAGGTAGAATCTGAAAGTGACTGTTTCTTGATTTGTAATATTGTGTGATTTTTATTGCTATATTCATCAAATAATATACTGGAAGCATGTAAAAAACATTCTTTCACAAGTTCAGCATCAGTAAATGGATTCATATTTTTGCCAAGTATGCAAGAAATTTCATACGATGCTCGTGTCACAGCTGATTCTTGTAAGATAACCATAACGACATAACATTTTGTAAATGTTATTGCGATGATTTCTTGAAGAAAGCCAATTTTTCACTACTTTCTGAAGACCCTTGAGTAGAAGTGTCATTAATTAATGTTTCGGGATGTAGTAACGATCAATGTTATATTTTTTAATGATACTATCTCGACAAATCCCACACGTTGCTGAACCTTTTTACTCAACACAACAACATATTTTTCTTCTCAGTCTTCTTGAAACACTCCATCATCAAATATTTTTCGTTTTTTGATTGAAGATGTTATTGTGGATTCATTAAAAATCAATTAAAAAATAATACGCTACAAATAACAATTCTTAAAATCACTGACAATAAACCCAACTATTATACATGTATGTACGAATACCTATAAATATGTGACAATAGTTTTATAAATACGGACATCAGTTAGATTCTAACTTAAATCAAATGAAACAGAGAAATGTACAGGTTTTAAAATAATTCTGCAATTGTGGGCACGGCAAATGTTCGTTGCGAAAAGAAGAGTAAGGGAAGAAATGAGGCGTCCGTGACTACCTGTCAGTGAATTGTCGCCGCTATTACTTTTAAATTTAAAAGTTTTAAATTCATTACTTTGTGTTCAGGGCCACAATTACTAGCCCAGTGGCCCGCATGCGGCCCGCGGGAAAACAGGTTGAGTATGGCTATTCTGGTCCGATGATTCCGAAGTATGGCTGTTCTAGTCCAACGAACATTCTTCGACATCCCGCCCGCACTGTTATTGACACAGAATCTCAGAACGTTTGAATGAGCGAGGTTTGTACTAGTAACAGTGATATTAATAAACAATTCAACGCATCTTAATAATATTTCATGTCGGTAACCTCGTAATTAAAAATCGACTGGAGCACACTTAATTTTTTAATTTCTGATTGCGCAAAAGGAAACAATTTAGGGAAACTATGGTAAAATAACCTTTACTTTCAGATAAGATGTACAATTGGGTTGGCTTGTATTTGGCATCTTCTACCTGCTAAAGCCTAGGTTACACACATCGCGATCATTGCCAAATACCTTCCAAAGTTGATCATTGGCGAGTGGTGTGGCCGCTTCCCCATTGGCAAGGATAGTCAAATATTCGATGCTGGAAGGTGCTGGAAGGTGCTGGAAGGTGCTGGAAGGTGCTGGAAGGTGCTGGAAGGTGCTGGAAGGTGCTGGAAGGTGCTGGAAGGTGCTGGAAGGTGCTGGAAGGTGCTGGAAGGTGCTGGAAGGTGCTGGAAGGTGCTGGAAGGTGCTGGAAGGTGCTGGAAGGTGCTGGAAGGTGCTGGAAGGTGCTGGAAGGTGCTGGAAGGTGCTGGAAGGTGCTGGAAGGTGCTGGAAGGTGCTGGAAGGTGCTGGAAGGTGCTGGAAGGTGCTGGAAGGTGCTGGAAGGTGCTGGAAGGTGCTGGAAGGTGCTGGAAGGTGCTGGAAGGTGCTGGAAGGTGCTGGAAGGCTGGTCGAAGCGAACGACAAGGACCTTCAGGTCCCGAGTTCAAGACAAAGGAGCCGCCTTCCTTGTCGACTGCTTCACGATCTGGCTACACATTCGTCGAAGAATGCCAATAGTGTGCAAAAATTATATCGTAATACAATCAAGTCTGTATGTCAGACTTGATTTAATTACGAGCATATAGCAATATATTATTAATACCTATTTTAATTATAATAAAGCTCCGAAGATTATTCCGGTATATCTGAGCAACAAGTTAAAATAGTTGTCCACGAATTTCGTTTTAATAATAATTGCAACAAAAAGGTAACAGTAACGGCATCTCATTTTTAAAAAAATAATATGAATCTTAACATGAACAAATTTAACGGAGACGATACAAGTAACTTAAAGTTTTCATTTTACATATTTTGGAAGTTGTTTTCGCAAATATTTGCTGACGACTCTTTGGCGAGGCGAGGCATGTGTGTGGTCTTAGCTTAAGAAAAGAATTGCATGAATTCGGCAAATCTAAATTTGACCCTCCGAGGACGTGTACAAGTTCTGGAACAGAAGAAGTGATGGAACGCGAGGGGTGAGGGTGAGGGATGAAGCAGTGTCATTTGATTGGGGAAGCAGCAGAGGTAATGCTTCATCGAAGAAAATTTCAGTAAAGTAGTCGTCAAACGTGACTTTTTCTTCTAGTGGATGTATGTTGATACATTGAGTCATGAAATTCAGCAGTTTCGGCATACTCGAAAACTATAGTGCAAGAAATGTGTAGTCTGTTAATTAAGCGAAGCGCTGTCCAAGATTAAATGCTTCATACGTCCTTGTAATTCCCAAGGAACTCGTTGTGTCCAGATGTTATACCACTGGGTATCTCTAAATGAAAAATGATTTTATTAATTTGTAAAGAAATCGCGGATATTCTGGTACCTTTGAAATCTAAGTTTTTACTTAAAAGTTAACAAAAAATTACACCAAATACGAAGTAGACACGCAAGAACATGTAAATCGCAACTTATTTTAAGGTTAATTTTATTTTTGAGTTCACGCTACTTGCGAAGGATTTCTCGACATTATCCATGTCATCCAAGCAGGTGGGGTCGGAGAGATGAGAATGATCGGTAGTGAAGCATCAACAGTGCTTTTGAACAGATTGATAGGGATATGCTGCATCATGTGTGGAAAGAACTCGATTATTGACTTGATGTCTGCAGAATCAATACGGGACACATAAAGAGCACTTGTAATATGTCAAAGAAAACTTTTTGAGTCTTTCTGTACGTCTGTAAAGTTTTGTGACATGATGTCATGTAATATGGCTACAGTAAATTTGTGAAATCGCTTCAATCATTTAAAATAACCCTGTACACATAATTGGCGCTAAATTATTAGTATTAAGTATTTATGTTGCACATAACCACATGAATTAAAGATTTTATGTAAGCTATCACGGACATAATGGTTGCGTATGTATTTCAAAAGTGAAGGGAATGAAGTTAGCTGAGGTGAAAGGGATAGACCAAGTAGTGTGAGAGAAGAGTACGGAATTTGTGTCCCAGTACGAAAGGTGATTCGTACGTAAGGTATGTCATCTACCTAAATAATATACGATCGATAGATTTCTATTTGGCCCTACATTTACCCCAAGGCAGTGTCTTAAATACGATTCCTTTATGTTTCGGTTGGAGGGGATCGGAATTATTTTAGTTAAATATTATAGCCTACAAAATACTTTTATTAGTGCTAATGTGAAACAATCACATTATTGGTTGTCTTAAAATATCTAAAAATATCCTTGTACTTTGGTAAAGGGATTTATTCCCTTCTTCCTCCCGAATTAACATCCTCCCTGTGGTAATGAGGAAAATCCAATGCTCTCAAATTATTAAGAGTTATTACAAAACATTCAATGGCATATCAAAAATAAATATATTATCTACGAATTTCGTACAACCAATTTCCTTAATTTTGTATACATTAACTGTCAGCTGAAGTTAATTTATATGCCAGTAAAAAAATAACATTGAATTCCATTCCCTTCCTTGACTGATCATTTGATTAATAGACCAACGATTCCAGCTACCCAACTGTAAACTCTTTTTACGAAGTAGAAGCGCTTAGTCGCTTGTTTTAAGGACATTACTTCAGTATATATGTTGGAAGTAATTTATTTACATTTCCACAATATTCCAATAATTTATTTGAAGTAAACTTGAAGTGACTCATCATCACTTCTCTCATAATTACTCAGCTTGCTCCATAAAATGCATGACAATCTTGCGTATAAAATTTACGGATCGATAATGTTGTGAAGGCTTTTGCCCAGAGATAGCGTTGAGCACACCAAAGAAAGCACATAAACATACGCTTAGGAAACGTACAGTAAGAGATGCCATTGACCTTTACAATACAGGTGGTACATTTCAGTATTGATTTTACGTTAAGCTAATGCATGGAGTTCTGGAGTATCGTAATAAAATGATAAAAATCAAATCGAAATGTTAAATCATAATGACGATCTTGTGCTTCCTTTGGGGCAAAATACAATTATCTATGGGTTATCGTTAGATGGACCTTATGCATAGCTTCATGGTCAAGGTCTCTTCATTGCGTGTTTCTGAAGAATGTAAGACTGACTTTATGCAATTGTTTCCGGTTGTAATGATCTAGCGAAAGAAAAGAAGCCATTAGGGAAAAGAAAACGGTCGATTAATTGATGGCTGTTGTTACTCAATCAGGTTTCGAGTACAATCACTGATCACGAATTTAGACTAGAATTAAACTAACGTATGGAACATAAATAGTCGTGTTTAATTTACTTCATTTCTTTTTGTTTCATGCTACATTTAAGATCGAAAGATCTTTGTGGTCTTAAGTAACCGTTCTAAGCAAATTCACTTCTTTTTTTTTTTTTCGATTACGAAATTTCTGATATAAAATCTCACGAAAATAAGTACATTGTTTCTAGTAACAGAAAATCTCAATTAGGTAACGAAGCTTGAACTAACTTGTAGAGAAACCATTAGTGTTCTGTCAATGTGTGTGCGATCAGTTGATAAGATTTCTCAAGTTTTCACAATTTTTCTAATTTCTCTAGTCCTGATGTATGGTAACTGTTCAGTTATTTTCTCATTACCTGTTTTTTCATTACTGATCTAATTTGTTTAGTGACATTGCTGAAAACTCAGCCTAATTACCTTTAAAATTATATAGTATGGTGAAAAAGAATGTTCGATGTTGAAGGTAGTTATGGTTTTGTGAAGCGGGGTAAGGTGGCCAGAAACATGATGGGGCAAAGTAGCCAGGTAACGGGGTAAAGTGGCCAGGGCCCCCGACCGCTTCTTAAGTTGAATTATTTGCTTATTTAAACATTATTTAGATATATGAACTGTAGGATTAGAATTTTTATTGAATTTTCTGTACTTACAAAATTAAAAATATTATTTGTAAGTCGTTATAATTTCCTTTTAATTTTAAAATTTTAAATTCTAGTAAAGTTAAATACGTTCATAAATTTATAAAATACTTTTAAAATTTGATTTCTTTCTTACCATCTTTTAAGATGTCTTGTTCCAAGCAATTTCGATTTGAGTTAAAACGAAAGGAAATAAAACAAAATATATAATAAGTGAGCAAGATGGGCGTGCTACTCGTTAACATGAAGGTACTGAATTTCCTTAATAACTAGGCCTACGTTACTACTGGTTTGGACCCTATTTTAAACATTTTTTTTACGTTTTAAACATTTTTTTACGTTTTATTGATGTATTAATTTATTTCATCTTTAAGAATAATACATAATTTGAGTTTCTAAGAAAATAACAGTTATATTTTGCCGAAAGAGAACATTGCTTCAGATTCATATATTGTACATGCAACATTAATATTGAAAATGTATTATAAAGTAATTATAAAGTAAAGTATTATAATTTAAAATGTATTATAAAGTAATTTAAAATGATTAATACCAAAAATATAGTTTGAGTTAGGTATACGAGTATATACGAATTTATCATCTCAAGATTACTTGGCCACTTTACCCCGTACTATGGGGCAAAGTGGCTACTTTGCAGGAGTTGGGGAAAACAAAAATTTCAAAAATATCTTTCAAGATATTGTTGATTTATTGATGGCTATTGATTCTATACTAAATTTTCTGCACATTCAATACTTCTTGCAGTTCAAAATCATTTTAATACGTTTACTGAAGTTTTTCCTTAGAGTGGCCACTTTACCCCAGTCTCCCCTACTTCTTTCCAATATTCCGACAAAACGCAATTTATTTTACATGAAGAGTCTTTTTGTAAATACGTCATGATACATAAAAAATCCCGTGTATGGAAATGTATAGATTTATACTGTTCGTTTCATTATATGTGACAAAAAATTTATAATAAAATCAAAACAGGCTGTATATCATTCGAATCCGCCTATGAATCACATCGAGACGCATAACGTTCGCCAATAATATTTGATTTACAATATTGCTACGGATAAAAGATTTTAACGGCATATGTAAGATATTTAAGAAATCTTGAAATACTAGAATGTGTGTCTTTGAACGTCTAATCTCCCCCTTCATGCTTCACAAGTGCCATATTTTGTATGCATTTTAATTAATTAGTAAATAAGCACGATAACGAAGCTAATGAGGCAACGATGAACACAACCTAACAATAACCTTATGTTTTAAGAAAGAAAGAAAAATTGTTCTACAACAACAAATAACAAACATATATCTATTTCAAAAGAAGGGTTTTCTACAATTAACTTTTTCTGAAATTCTTTTAGAACTTCGATGAGTTCTTTTAGTGTTTTTCTTAGCATATAAAGATCATACTTTCTATTAGAACCGTCCTTCCAAAAATAGTCTTGAAAGGCAGGAAAAAATTACAAAAAATTTGCCTTTTTAGCATTTATGGACTCAAAACTTAAGAGGGAATCAAAACCATTTTCCCCCAATGAAGATTATTGGTGAGAGGAAATAAAAATTTTTACAAGTTCGAAAACTTTTTTTCTATTCAGCTCCACGAACTGCACTAGATCTACAGAAACATCGGGTCTTAGTATCCAATAAAGCGTTCTAACCTCTAACGATTTGATTTTTTGTTTCAAATTCCTCGAATTGAAGATCATTTTCGGGCATTACAGTAAATGAGCCTACAGCAAATGAGCAACTTTCTCTTCTTTGTATATGATCCCAGCCAATCGAAGTATCAAAATTTGAGGACTGTCAGCAACTGTTTCCAATCAGCCTCTCCCCACCCCCATAATCAATCAGGATTGAAAGCGAAATCTGCAACCGCAAGACATGCTACGTACGAAGCACTGATCTATGGCATTTTATTTGATTAAGATTTCACGAATTTGGTGAGAAATTTGAAAAAAAATCCTAATTGAATGAAACAGAACTTTATATTACGCGAGAATAACACGGAAAAATAGTACGAAAGGGCATGTGGTCAGTGTATTACTGACATTTCAGCGTTTGACGTCGAAGAAGACAATTGAAAAGATAATGAAGGATACATAAAAGAACTTAAACTTAAAAGAAGTTAAACTTAAAAGAAAGAAGAATACTTCAATGGAACAATATTACATTTTAAGAGGAAAAAGTATTTTAAGTTGTATCAAAATTACAAGACCTATTAACACGTGGCGTCTTATTTAAGAATAGTCTCAAAAACTAAATCCTCGTTGGGAGTCTCGAAAAGAACATTTACAATTCGACAAGGGATTAGAGTCTCGAAAGGGAACACATTTTTATAGACAAACCTCCTTACGCGGTCATGTAACAGAGACATGGAAAGTTATTTCCTCATTTAGCATCACCAAAGCTTCGTCCCATACATGCTCGACTTCTTTACATCGAGGAAATTTGCTTCTCTGTCAACTTGGGCGCTTTCTTTATAAACTAGCTGCAACCTATTGATTTTAGAACGAAAATTGGAGTAAATTTAAGTCGTATGTTTTTCTATAAATGCTCCAAGTTAACTTAAATGACAAAATAAAAATAACATTTGAAATATAACCATAATTTATAAGTTAAAGGTAAATAAGTTACGATTCTCATTTCGGATGATTTCTTCTAGATTTCAACAAAAATTATGTATTATTTTAACTCACAACTTCCGAGTACCTACTCGTGGAGCTGTTGACGTTGCAAAAATTATGTTGTATCCCAAAAAGCTGTATAAATTTATTAAATGTATCATTAAAAGTAGTCATGGCTAGATCATGAAATAATATTCCTCCGCACAAACCCATACATGATAGAAATAACACGTTCAGTGTTTTCAAAAATAATTCAAAAATGTTCACTTTTAATGTAATGAATGAAAAATCTACACTAGAATACATTCGAATCACAAATATGTAAAATTGAACCGTAGATGGTGTGTGAAATTGCTGTGAAAAGGTATTGTTTCTTATCAGTTTCCTTTTTAAATATAATATTGTTATCAAAGTAAAATTTTATTATTTGGTACATAATTTTGCAATAGTGTTGAGTAGGAAAATACGATTTAAAATGTTCATTATTATGTCATAA
Organism: Laupala kohalensis; assembly: GCA_002313205.1. Lineage (NCBI taxonomy): Eukaryota > Metazoa > Arthropoda > Insecta > Orthoptera > Trigonidiidae > Laupala > Laupala kohalensis. The sequence continues at coordinate 204,805 of NNCF01126066.1, forward strand.
TGTTGACTCATTTTTCGAATTTGAAATTTTATTCGTACACTTGAAATTTATTTTCTACGTACGTGTGTACAGTAGTATAAAAATATTGTCACTCTCATAAAGTCACTTATTTTTATTTTCTCTGTTAAATTATGAATAGAAATGAAATCAAGGACGAACGAAACAAAACGTATTAAAATCTGTGAACATTTCTGAATGCAAAATGTAAGAAAACCGAAACAAAGTACTTAATGAATATGAAATAAATAAATAAAATTGCATTTTAACGAAAGAAAGCACCTCACAAATATATTCCGTCACAATTTTGACCATCCTACACAACAAAAAAGCTCTTAAAGAGGACGAAATACAATGCTTGAGCAGCGTCTGCTGGTAAACTTTCATCACGAAAAGGGTTCCTCATATAGGAAGATTGCCGTATTGTTGCAGATACCACGCAGAACGGTTGGTAATATCATACAAAGATATAAGGGCGAAAACCGAATGGAATCCGTACACCAAAAGCGGTCTGTCGTTGATACTGACCGAACGAGAAAGATGCATTGTCTGAAAGGTGCAAAAAATCCAAAAGTAAGCGCCCGTAAAATGTAGCATAGCAGCTGAATTGCGGCGGAATTGTAGGATGGATGTGCATCCCAAGAATGTGCATCCCGGTGGGTGCTGAAAAGCCAACAGCACAACTATAGGGTAGCGCGAAGAAATCCTTTCACTAGTAAGATGAATGGGAAGATAAAGTTAGACTTTGCTAAACAACACCAGAGTGGTGGAATAATGTGATTTTCGCGAACGATAGTAATTCATGCGAGCAGCAGTTGGGGGGTAGGTTTCCCTTGTGGCGCTAGGAAAATGAGGAATTTCGGAAGGACCATTGTAAAATTTGCAGACCATTGTAAAATACGGAGTAGGGAGTATCATGGTATAGGGGTGAATATCTTCTACTGGCGTGGGGGAATTGCAGTTTATAAAGGACACAATGACAAAATAGAGTTACCAAACTGTTTTAAAGGAGAAACTCCACAAGAGTGCAGAAACGTTGTGCATAAGGTAGTCCTTCAAATGTTATCAATATAATGACTCGAAAAACAAGATTTATTCAGTGCGTTTGTGAGTGCTTTAAAGTTGCCACAAAGTAATTGAAAAGCCACCATAATCTCCGAATCTCAATCCCATAGCCCATTTATGAAATGAACAGGATTCGAGGATACGGAAAACGCCAATTTCCTCTAAGGAAGAGCTGAAAAGAAGGCTGAAGTAATTACAGCAAACAAACAGAACCGTTTACGCGAAGTAATTAAAAGAAGGGTGACCAAACCCCGTATTAAGAGCTTTTTTCTTGTAAAGGAAGGTCAGAATTTTACGTGACCCAATATTTGTGTGAAGAGATTTCTTTCGTTAAAATGTAATTATACTTATTTATTTCACATTAATAGAGTACTTAGTTTCGCTTTTAACACTTAGTATTCAGAAATGTTTATAGATACAAATACATTTTGTTTCGTTCTTCCTTGGTTTCATTTCTATTCATATTTTAAATGAGAAAGTCAAAATCAGTGACGGAACATTATGAGAGTGACGGAATATTTTTGAGAGCGACCGTGTGTGAGTGAATGAGTGGGTAAATGTGTGAGTGATTAAGCAGGAGAGCGGGTCAGATGATCGAGTACTCGCCACTAGGAGTGGTCAAATAAACCGATGCGACCGAGACCGATCGAAAAAATTTCGGGTTTCGTCGGGTCGGTTTCGGGATGTGAAGTCGGTAAAAATCTAACTCAAACCGATCAGGTTATTCAAAATACGTCTTTTCAGATGTTAACTCAAACGATGTCGTATTCTGTTTCCAAAAAATATTTCTTCATCTTTCCTCTTTTGTTCTTCGTATTGTAACACGAAAACAATAAAACGATTAAAAAATTAAAATTCCACTAATAAATTCTCGAAAATAACAGATACATGAAAATAAGCGTAAACTGTTGCAACTATAAGTTAATGTTAAACGTTAACTAAAAAATATTTTTACTGTAAAATTATTTAGCGAAATAGATAAAGATTTTATTGTCACTCATGTTGTTTAGTTGCAGAAATAAATTATTGAAAATTTTACCAAAAAATAAGAAGGTTCCCAGAATATATTGATAGAATACTTTATTATCTTACAGTTATAGGAAATTGGATATTCAATCAAGCGTTTTGCATACATGGGTAATTCATTTATGGTATACCTCATCACCTGATGTACCCACAGGAGCGTATAGTAATATTGATCGTATAACTAATATTGATCGTATCGTAATATATAGTACATAATATCAAGGGACCGAGCTACGCTCGGATGTATTAATTATTTCATTTATCATAAAAATAATTTAAATAAATTTTTAATACACATTTTTCATAACTAATTTGATGGGTAAATTTAATTTGTTTATTTAATGAAATTTATGTTAAAAATACATTGTAACGCGCCGATCATTATTTTAATTATTGATTAATCCAAATTATTGGGTTCCTACATGTAATAAAAGAACTGACTACACTGAAATTTACATTTAATCAATAAAAAAACATTATGAAAAGTGAAAAGCACAAAACTTCAATAACCTTTCTCCAATGCATTCACACATTGACACTAAAAACTACTTCCCTTCGAAAATTGTTCACAAGTCGCTTAGCGACCTTAACTAACTGTCCTTAGTGCCTTAATGAACGCTATTCTGCGACGAAATTAATGTCAGTCACTGCATAGTACAATTTTCTGATCATCACAGCTGAATGACAAGCTGTTTATGCGTGGCGGCTTCATAGACATGAAAAATAAATAAATCTCACAGTGGATAGTAATATCTTCTGATGGTGAATGAGACGACGACAATAGGTCTCGATGACAGCGTATTGCGTGACCTTGAGTAACTCAATAGTCTAAACCTCGGTCGACGTGCTGTTCTGCGTCCGATGTCAGGATAAGACGCCAAATGAGCTCATAGACAGCGCACACTATTGCATTCGCGAACTCGTAAATTATTGACTCGTACTACACACAGACGCACCTATTAATTTCTTATTGACTCGGTGGGTTGAGACGACGATCGTCACTGAGAAGTTCATTCACACCAACTAGATCTTTTATTACTCAGTCGCACGATCATGCCAGAAACAAAGAAAATGTACGCGCTGTCCCAACACGGTTTTTTTGCACAATCACAACTTAGTGTTTCCCGCACATGCGAATCTTCTCGCACGCAGTGACTTGGACGCTCCGCGCACCCGCGCACTCGCGAGTACAAGATAAAAAAGAAAAAATGTTATATATTGATTTTTATCCTTAGTATTATTGTGCAAGGGGAGAGAGAAACGCTCGTATTTAGTCAGTATAATAATATTTTCAAGTAATTTTTTAATGAATGAATTCTTATTTATTTTCATTTGTTGAGTTTTTAATTGATAATAGCTTCTCTTTAAATTCAATATATCAGAGGTGAATTTCCCTCATCTGACTCTATCCAGATGTCGCGGAGTGGCATCCGCGCTTCTGGGAAATGTGCCATGTATCACTTCATAATCACTGGGAGCGCGTGAAACAACCTACAGAACAGTTAAATGTCATGAGCTGTAGGGGAGCCCCCAGCAGATCTATCTTAGACAGAAGAGTCCGCGGCGCGTAAACACATCCTTGCAACTCAGTACTTTCTTATGTTATGAAGCAAATGTTTTTGGTTTAACGCGAAGCACGGCCATTTCCTCCATTTCCGGAGGTCAGCTCAGGGACTTTTTCGTGGGACGGTCCCTACAAACACACTCCCGGATATTATACGACCCCATGGGCCGACTCGCAGTTCTAAACATAGAAATTTTCGAAGGTCGAGTTGGCAGCCTTTGCTTGAAGCACCGATCGAAAGCGCGGAAAGGGATAGCTGCCACCCACCAATGACAGTGAAAATTGTTGTAAGATGTCACCGACCTCTTGCCCCGGTCCCGGAAGCTGCTTTATTTGGTGGTGTTGACGGGAATATCGCTTCAAGAAAGACGAGCGAAGAGACCGGGGCAGGGCAGCGTTGTAAGATTTTCAAAACCTCAAGACCAAAGTTAAAACCGTTTTACAAAAATAATTTTTCAGAACGAATTTTCACAAGATTAACACTTATGGCATTCAATTCCTGATATTAAAAACATTTATATATCAAGTCTCGGCAGAATCCCACAATAAGTGTACGAGATGGCCGATTTAAACCTATAATACTTACAATTATTGCTCGTATAATAATTTAGGAAAACGAATATTCACAAGATTGACACACCATTCGATTCCTGACATTAAAAACCTTTTTTATATCACGTCCCAGCAAAATCCCACCATACGTAGAGTTTACAAAATACCAACATACTTTTGTGAAGTGTCGGATTCTCAATCGCCACATATTTTACTGTTAATTTTATTCTTGATTTTTAAATATATTTATGTCGTGTTTAGTATCATTTTTCTTCATTTTTAAGTAGATTACAAAACTACCAGAATATATGTGATATTCTTCATAAATAAAATCATTTTTTCTATTACGGAGGAAATATTAGCTCAACGTGTGACCGGCTCCGGTTGCCTTTGGGATGAGAAGAGTAGGATCGAGCAGGTAGCCTGGAACACCCGATCAGTTTAATTCAACGACGAATGTCCATTTAAACTTAAATTTATTGCTCGTGTAATAATTTTGTAAAACGAATTTTCACAAGATTCACACTTATGCCATTAGTTTCCTGATATTAACCCCTCCCCCCTACATATCTTGTCTCGGTAAAATTCCACAATACGTTTACCTGGTAACCTATTTAAACTTATAATTATTGCTCGAATAATAAGAGTAAGATTCGGGTACAGTTATTAATTTTCATTTTAACTATTAGTGAAATTTACATAAATGAACAAATAATCAGATATATGTTTGTTTATTTATTTATTCATTCATTCTGATGTGGTTGATAATTCATGACCTGACCTTTTCGCTGGGGAGAGTAATTCATTAGTGCCTCGCTTTGGTCGTTTATCAAGAAGACAACTGTATTGTTCGTGATTTTCATTTTGGGATCTTGCAATGGTTGAAGGACAATAGTTCACTGTATACAGTTTTATCACTATATATACAGAGGTGGTAATATGAAACAGCACAATATTTGTCCAAGGCCATAGATACACAAGGTTCTGACAACTGCGGGCATATTGATGCTCTTAGACAACAATAAAGGAATGAAGAAAGAACTACTATGGTTAGCATCAGAATGGACGCTCTGTCACGTGATTGCAATCTAGTCCTATCGATGCTCACCTTCGCCGGCGAAACTATCTTCAAAGATTGTTAATTCTCTTCAAAGAACGCTATTTATATATGACCTTGAGTTTCTCCAGGAAGTGCAGCTATCTATCGGCACTTGTTGTAATTGTAACATTAAGTTTCCGCATTGGTCTCCAGATGTCCTGCTTACTTGAGTATAGTGTTTTTTGCCGTCTTAAATACAAGTGTTTTGTTTTCTTAAGTTCAAAACTTGTCACAACGTAAGATTCCATTTCTTTTCGTACCATTATTAATAAATGAAGTAAACTATTATTAGAACAACAGACGGTAATATTATTTAACTTCAAAATGCCATGGATAGTTATTTGAAATAACATTTTATACACTAAGATTACCAGGTTAGATTGGAAACTGGCGTAGGGGGATAATATGAAACAAAATGTTCCGTAAGACAACACTTCTCTTTTAGTTGTCCTTATGCCAAGAAACAAGATAGGAAAAAAGGAGGTAAGGCAGAAATAGTAACCAGTAGATATATAAAATACAAAATCAGCAATACGGGAGAAAACTCTTTAAACGAAGCAGCATGTTACTTCAATGTACCCTAAGCTACACTTTCTAGAATGGTGGCTAAAAGAGATCTTGATCACCAAACTTAGTTTGACCATTTTATGAATCGACACAAACATCTGTAGTCAATTAGAAAACCCGAAGGGACATTGATTTCCAGATTTAACAAACAGAGTGTCATGAACTTTTCCGATCTTCTAGAAACGGAATACGCGAAGCATCGTTATCCTCCAGATCGTATCCTCCAGATCGACAAGAAACGCAAAAACTATTGTCAACACAGTAAAATTGATTAATTCCTAACAAATCGGGTATAACACTACTAAAAAAACTCGCAGGCTCCCGAACAGCGATACATGGGAAGAAGAGACGAGATACAAAATTCAGCTCCGACCTTGATCACGCACAGTAAACTTATACACTATAGGCAAAGCAATGAATATTTAGTGCCACGCTGTTTTCTAGATCGGCCGTCTGTTGAGTAATCTTACCATGGCAAGGCAGAGAGGCAGGTATCTGTTGTCACTTCTTCGTTCCCGCGAAGACGATGAATCTCTCAGTCTTTTGACAGACATGAGATGACTCCCGACCCGTGTGCCACGCTTGCGTGTGCTTAATCAGCGGTTCAAATCTTTGCACAGCATGACTTTTAACGACTTATTCATCAGTTTCGAAAATGAATTGAAATTATTTATCACGTTAAAATGTTCGTTAAGTTTAAAAATTAACACGACATTGTTATATTTTCTATTTTAATATATGCTATTTTTTAATTATATTCATTACTTAACTATTAAATATTCTAAACTTCCAAAAAAAAACTCCATTTTTCGAACTCCCAATAGTATTTTTTAATAGTTTTAAATATTCTCACAGACATTACTCAGGAATAAGTCAAATTAGATAATCTTTAATTACGTATCTTTATAGATTTTTATCACGAATTTTGATCGGATTTTTCGCATGACAATATAACATAATCTTTCATACGAAAGCACAAGAATCACTAATAATTGAATAAAGTATTCAGTTATATTTATCCCAGAATGATAAACTGTCTAGGAGTAGAGTAGCACGGAAACAAACATATGAAAAACCACTTCTAATTCGGGTAACGAATTATTCATGCTAGAGAGTGACCACCCCAGGGGAACCCCGACAGAGGGTACTGAAAATGTTATAATGTATTTGGATGAATGAGAAATATACTTGATGTCGCCTCAAAGCGTAAAAATCATGCAAACACGTCCGCATGAAGGAAGTGTTTTCCCACAAGAGAAAGGTTGAGAAGGACGTCCGCGGAATGAGGGCTGATTGTAAGCTGATCTTTCTGTTGCGAGATTTACAGAGACCCTGCTAGAGCACGAAATTCGTGGCTGGAACCTGGGTTCGTCAAAAATTTCTGAGGTTAATAGTTTACTCGAAGTCGGAGAATTTCCATGATCTTCATATATGTCTATAAATCAATTTTGATCGTAAAATTCTATATATAGTTTCGATTTGGTAGTTTGTTTCGTCTTACAGAAATATTCTTCAATACATACTTGAGTGGGATTTGAGCCCCTTTATGGGGAAGTCGAAATCTATTTTCCAAGAGAAGGAAAAATGAAGATCGAACTTCTAGCGATTAGGGTGAGACGGGAGGGTGTCTTTCTTCTGGTAGCCCAAACATATCAGAACATATCGGACAGGAAGATCCAGCGGAAAATGATGCAGATTGTCTATTTGTGTGGAGAGACCTTCAATAAATCAAAATCTGCGTGCAGATCTTGGGGTTCAGGTTGTGATGTGCTAGGAATGGACTCATAGGTTGTGCAGTGCGTGTGAAAACGGTGTTTTAATTTGCGACTTATTTTTGTAAAGAACTTTCACCAATTTTTTTGTTTCTTTCCCACGTGTAAAAAGTTTCATTAGCATCTAAAAGCACATTTTTTACGATCCAGAGAATAAAAAAGAACATTACTGTTGTAATAAAAGTAACAAAGAACTCGCAATACAAAAATAAAACATAGAAATCTCTTAGATTGCGGTGAACCTTACCGCCAGGTAACAGATTAATCATGTTACGTCGAATGAAAATGGGAGACGGGACCGCGGTTCGAACCCCGGTCCCGTCTCCCATTTTCATTCGACGTAACATGATTAAAAATAAAACATTAATGATTTATTCTCATACTTGTTTCATATTACCACCCTGCTTTTCAAAACCCTTATTTTGCTGTTTGTTTAAAAAATAAAAAAAATACTATTGAACAGATGAATTTACATTCCATAGTTTCTCATAATACATTACAAGGAACGCATTTGTTAATTGTTGTCATTGTTAATGGTGAAATAGCTACATTCAAAATTGAGTATTTTGTCCAAAACAGAAAACCGGTCCACATTACCATTCCTTCTTCTTCTTCTTCATATTCCATCAGGAACATAGGGAGTCAATTATTTTTCTCCGCTGGATTCTTTTTGCTGCTTCTGATTTCACTACAGAAAAGCTACTTCCATACTCCTCCAATACTGTTCTTCCTCGGTGTCTGGAACCTTGAGGATTCCACTGAAGTGCACAGCAAGTTACATCGTTCTGTCCTTTTTTAAGGGTACGCCCTATTCAGGAAAATTTTCTCCTTTTTATTTTAACATTGATGTCCCCCTGGTTTGTGCTACGCATAAGGATTTCATTGCAGATAACATTTGGTCACAATACCTGCAAGATATATCGCATTTATTTATTTATGAAAACCTGGAGTTTCCTTTTGGTGTCTTCTGTAGTAAGCCAAGTTTTACAGCCATATAGTAAAACGGATTTCATGCATGAGTTAAAGATCCTTATCTTTGTATATTTCAGGATGTTGGGAGAGCGCCACACATTTTTCAACATTGAGAATGCCCCTGTTGCCTTTTTTTTTTCTGGCCTTGATATCCTTTTTGGTACCACCATACGTATCTATAACACTGCCAAAGTAAACAAATTCATAGGATAGAGCTATTTGATGTTCTACTATATATAGAGGGGCGTTCGGTTTACCATTTAACCTGATTTCTTTTTTTTGCACATTTACTGTTAGACCTACTTTTGCACATTCATTTGTAGATCAGCCAATTTTTCCTCCATGTGTTTGTGTGCATGAGAAAGGAGACACACATCGTGTGCATAATCAAGGTCTTCTAGAGAATGTCAAGTTCCAAGTTATAACTCTTTTGCTTCTGCTGGTAACATTGTTCATTACATCATCCATGACAACTAAAAATAGAAGAGAAGACCGTAGGCACCCCTGCCAACCTCCCGATGATGTGTAAAATTTATTTGAGTTTCCCGTTATGAAGTACTTTACAAGTAAATTGATTATACATTTCCTTTATTAAGCATATGAACTTATCCGGTAGGTCTCTTGCTCTTAGCGCCTGCCATATCTGATGTCTGTACACAGAATCAAAGGTTTTCTCATAATCAATAAAAGTCATATAGAGAGGGGAAATCCACTCAACTGATTCCTCGATTATTATGCGTAATGTGCATATATGATCAATGTTCGTAACCTGTTTTTACGGAAGCCAGCTTGTTCTTTTTCAAGAGACGTTTCTAGAACCTGATACATACGTTTCAGTATGATTTTACAGAACGCTTTGCTATGGCAGTGCTATATATAAGCAGCGTTATAACTACGCTGAGAAGCGTAATACCCCTCCCGTTCTTGCACTCTCTCAGTTCTCCTGTTTTTGGTATTTTTACCACAATTCTGTCTTTCCATTTCTGTGGGTATTGTTCTTTAACCCATATTTGGCGGAATAATGCAGTCAGTAACCGAGAAGAGGCTATGTCCACTTTCAAAATTTAAACTGGAATGTCGTCCTTTTCCGGGGCTTTCCCATTTTTCGTTTCTTTCAGAGTAGCAATAATCTCTTTTTGCGTTGGTGGATTCAAAAACCAAATTCATAACTGGCACATTCTCTGTACACTCAGTGGTAGTGCCGCTATTTTCATATTCAGTGGTGAGCAGTTCCTCAAAATGCTCTTTCCATCTTTCCAATTGTTCTTCCGCCATACACAAAGCTTTACCAAACTTGTCATTTACGGGCGCTTTGTTGAATATTCTATTGCCTGATAGTTTGCGGATAATCTGGTATAGCTCTTTCAGATCGTTCTTTTGTGCTGCTCCTTCCGCGTCCTTCGCACGGTTCACTATTTGCTGCTTCTGGTCTCTTCTTTTTCTTCGTTTCACCATTTTATCTAAATCTCGATATTGTTGAGAGAGCAATTTTGTGTATCCATATTTATAGAGCTGTTTGGTGAATTTTTAACGTTTTTCCTTTCTTGTACGGTACCCCATGTATCTGTTGACATACAGTCTTTTGTGTCTCTCGTTATGTATCCCAGGTATATCCCCTACCGGACTATTATTTCTATACCGAGTACGTAAATGTTCATTGTTAGTGCGAGCCAAGACACTATTTACATCTATCGTATGGCTTTCGCATGGAGGAATATTTTATGTCACTGATGTTAATGATTTGTTTATGTAATTTATACGGCTTTTAACTACTTTTTTTCATGAAATATAGAAGATATCTACCGAAATGAGAGTCGTAACTTAATTATCTTTAAGTCATATTTTATGTATATATTTCAGTTGTTATTTTTATTTTATCATTTAAATTAACTTGGAGCAACATACGACTTAAAGTTGCTCCAATTTTTGTTCTAAAAACAATAGGTTTCAAGTTGTTCATGAAGAAAGGGCACATATTGATTAGCAAATTTCTTCCAAGTAATGAAGTCCAGCATGTATGGGACGAAGCTTTACTGATGCAGAATGAGTAAATAACTTTCTTTGTCACTGTTACCTGACAGCGTCCCTTCCAGTGGCAATTGCAAATAGGCTAGTCTGGAAAAATGTGATCGCTTTCTAGACTCTAATCCCTTGTCGAATTTGAGGTGTTCGTTTTTCGTACTGTTTGTTTTCGGGAACACACCAATTAACCTCTCAATCGACTGAAGCTTCATACAATGCGCCCTGCACCCATTCCACATCACTCTTATTTCCATCGGTGAGTTTTTAACACGATAAGGCGTTATCACAGCGAACGTGAATCTACATCAAACACCCGGTCCCTAATGATACTAACACATTCGTCAGCTTTCCTACCTCGCATTCACGTGCTTGCTACATTCAATTTACCTGATATTGACTGATAAAACATAAAATTCATTGGGAAATCGTATTATCAGTAGAAATATGTGCCATATATCCACGGGTATTGTGATTATTTCTATATAGAACATAAAATTAATTAAGAATAATAATTAACTCGAAATAAATCCGGAAACCAATGTTTGTTTAAATACTATATTGGTTTAATCCTTAAAACCAATTTATAATTGACAGGTCACAGAAGAGAGGGATATTCTAAAATAACTATCATTTGTAATTACCGTCCCGTTTTGATCTCATAAGTATCCTTTAACAGACTAAGAACAAAAATTGTCATACCTTTCAACAAGCGATGGTCGAAAGTAGTCGTCACTTTTTCAAATACTGAAACATGCTGATTATAAGTATTGTAATAAATAATTATTTATTAACATATTTTTATAATCAATGGAGAAACCTCGATTTAAATCAAACGATAAATGAAACACTTGTGAATAATTCAATATAGCGACGCACAGGCAAAAGAGTTTCGAGGCTGCACCAGGAGGGGAGGAGGAGTTGAACGCAATAGGCTTTTGAGAAAGGGTCTACCTTCGCTTGGGCAAGCGCGGACATGATCCACGGCTGTGCGAGTATTTTCGTAAAAAGGTTTTTAGAAATTCGGGAGAAGGATACGACAGTATTAAAAATAAGTGAGGATAGAAAACGGCCACAAGGCATTCAAAATTAAGAAACTGATAGGCGATGACAAGTTCAGAGAAGGGCCCAGAAGTGTTTTGTGAAAGAAAAGGAAACAGGGACGAGTTTTAGCGCCTTATGCGAAGGGAAATTTCCATTAGCAGAGCTGTGAAAAGATATGGGTATCTTTTCTTATTTGTAAGAAAGGACGCGGTTGAACGAAGGCTGTTCTTTGTGAGGAGTAACCCCTGCTTGTACAATGCAAGACGAGTGACACTGGGCAAGAGGCGCGTAGGAGAATAAAAAGGGGCGGAGGAGTTAACCACCGGGGCGCGTGCCGAGGGTAGGAAAAATGAAGACGAGTGATTTTGGGCAGAGTAGTGGAATGGGGAGCGACAGCGCAAAATACGTTTTGGGTCTCGAAGTGGAAAGAGGTGTGACTTAAATCTGACAAAATATTAAAAATAAAGGGGCATTGTCGGAGCGCCGAGGGATGAGGTCTCCTTGTCAAAATTAAATATAGCCGTGGGGAAAGAAGAGGGTTACGGATCTGGAAAACTTCGGGGAGCAGATGGATGAAAAACACTAAAGAAGTAGTGTCAGTAATAACAAACACATCCATTGGCTAGAATTGAAATACGTCACAACATAGGGAGCCAATTAGAGGCAAATCACGTGGAAAGAAAATTGGTATACGATTGGCCAAAGAAAATCACTACGACAGAAAGGGTGGAGCTATTCCCGAAGATTTTGGGCCACTTGGTGGGAAGGTGATGATTTACGAAGGAGAATCAACGCTCCAGGACTACTACGAGATTACAGATCGAGAAGTTACTACTACAAGATACATTCGAGAAGTTACTACTATCAGACAGATCACATCAGAGAGGTCAGACAATGTCCGTTCTGAGCATCTCCGAGACTTTGCAATTATTTTCGCTTGTCTCTTCTGATATTACATCGGATTGATTACTTGAGTCAGATGATCATTTATTAGTTTTTCGCTCGCCGGCGATTAACGTACTTCTTGAAATTGAGTTTGTTAACAGTTATAAGCATTCTTAATTAGTTTGGCGCAAGTGACAGGCGTTTCATTGTGAAAGTTTTTGTTTCGCGAGTGATAAACATTTCACTGAACGATCAATGGCGATAAACTATTCGAGAGCCAATACGCAGTAACGTTCTCGTCGAGTTGTGCGGACAATGAGGTCATTGACATCCTGGAAGTCCACGTGGAGGGCTAGCGGGAGGCCAAACTTACGAACCCTAAGGTAATTGCATTAATTGCTGTGTGCAGAACACTGCAAACATTTGTCAGGAGCTAGTGAATTATAACCAGATACGTGAGATATTGCCAAAGACATTTGTAGTGCATTAGTATCTGTTATTCACAATCATGTCAAAGATCAGAAACTAATCCAAAATGGGTGTAGTGTTTAAAAGGTCAAGGTTCTTCTAATAATCACTAATTTGAATAGCACTTAATTGATTAAAGTGATAAAAGGGAACAAATGTTTTGTGTGTTATTGTTTAGGAATAAGATTGTGCATTTTTGGAGTACTATTGAAATGGGAGAGTGTCAATGTAATATTTTGATGGGTTTCTTTTGCATTGGGATGTGGAAAGTGTATTTTATGTCAATAAAATAATTAAATTCAATTTTACAAATTGTTGCGTTTCCTTTATCAAGGATATGTGTATATTTTACGATAATAAAAATGGGCCGAACTCCGACTCTTCATTTATTTATTGTGTTTTGGGGCAAGTTAAGCAGTTCAGCGTAAGCCGGCCAAGTGGGTTAGGTAAATATTATTAATCATTTAAAGTCCCCTCCAAAATTTCTGTTACAATATGTCCAGTCGATATATTAACGACAATGACACACTGGAAGGCACTGAAAAAATTTAAGAAAAACTGATTCTCCTCGCGCGTCGAAGAGCCCTTTTTGTAGGTATTGTTCAATCCTTGAACTAACGAGCGGGTGAGTAACGACTGACGAGTCACGTGACTAGCTTTGATTCGTCCGACTTCTAGGTATCTTCACATTGAGGGAAGAAATGCAATGCAATCAAACAATTATTTTTCCCGCGCATTTAAGAACTAGTTATGCAAAACCATTGCACATACTTTCTCATATACATTTCTCCGTCTGCAGCATAGAGTGAGAAAAACTGCCACAGTGAAAAGGTCATTTCTGGCATGATTCTCTATATTTTGGTCGTCTTCCAGAGCTCTATTCACGATCAAAAACGCTAGATCAACTTATTACTGTATGTAGTAATATAAAAGTAAAATAAATATTCAGAATATTATTTCAAAACATATCGCGACATATCAGTCTTATAAATATCGTAAAAGTGTTATATAAATATTATTTCGTTGTAGACAGAAATTGATGTATTTTCGTACCCGCAGGGCGTTTGCTATCCTCCTATGTATTTTATCATTATATCTTTCATTTCAGTTTACGCAAAGTGTATTCTACGTGTGCTTGGTCCATTTACACAGCTAAATATTATTGAAGATTCTTGAAACAGTAAACTAATGTGTAAGTGTAGCAGACAAAAATTATTTTATTGTGTCTTTACCATACTTTCAAGCGAAATATCAGTAACGGGGATATAATACATACTAATTATACTTTACGTACAGAAAATTTAAGCAAAATCGTTGGAACCATTTTTGAGAAACATTCAAAAGAGTACTTTGACCTACATGTGAAGTACCCTTTCTTTTAAAGTAAAAATATTAGAGCACCTGCATCGACAACAAGTAAATTCTACCGTAAATACGAAATGCAAGTTAAATTGATTCATCAGTTTACTGAAAATCGCTGCGCACAGACAATCAGACGGACGGACGTTATGCCAAAAACTACTTTTTCAGAATCAGCGGTCGCCAAAATGAATCTCGCATTCGAATTTTTTCACGATTACAATCCTTTCTATATACCACGTATATGAGAAAGTAAAAAGAGAGCTGAGCCAGACGAGTCAATAGTAAAACAATGTAAGTTCAGTTAACTACGTTATTCATGTTCAAGTGTCCTTTTTCTATCGATGCAAAGGAATTCAAGTAAAATCTAACATTGTATGTAATTTTTTTTTACATATTGAGATTCCCAAATCATACATTTTCAAAATGATCAGATTATAAGAAACGAATAGGAGGAATTTAAAGGATGCATCACAATACATATAAACTTTTCTCAATTTTACAAATACAAAATAATTATTACCAAATTTTTTTGTTATCCGTACCACTAAAAGTCCATCCGTTTTTAATATTATTTCATGCGTGTTAATATGGATTTCTAATATATCTTAGCTTTAATTTTCTTGCAGAAAATGCGTATTCATTGAACACCTGAAAGCTTTTGATTAAAAAACTGAACTATTAACAAAATGTGTTTCGTTTTGCTTACCGAACATTTTTATGTTACAGTAAAATGCCACTGATACTTTAAATGATACAATGAAGACAAAATGTGGTGAAACATTGAAGAGAGTTGTTTGACCTTCGTATGAAGTACCCTTTGTTTTAAAGGAAAAATTAGAGCACGAGCATCGACAACAACTAAATTTTTCAGAATTAGGGGTCGCAAAAAATGGATATTTCCGTCGAAATCTCGCTTTCGAATTTTTTCACGATTTCAAAACTTTCTATATACTGCGTGTAAGAGAAAGTAAAAACAGAGAAATAAAAATTTCTAATAAATATTTAGCAAATGCGTGAAATGTCTTAATTATAAAGCAAAAATGTACGTACTCGTAGGCAGGAGTGGATACATTAATTTTTTTTTATTTTGGGGCTTTAGGGACCTCCAGTTTAGTAGGCCGGAGTATTTTACTAGAGCCTCTAGTCTAGAGACTAATAGTGATTATTGTACAATAATTTTCTAGTTTCATTAAAAACACTTTAACAAAATTTCCATACAAAAAGACTAAATTAGTAGATCAATTATTTGAAGTACTGATGGTAATGAAAGATATTTTTTCGATTCTAATCTCAACTCCAGTTTTTTTCTTTTGCCTCAATTCCAAATTCGTTTCCGATTCCTCAAAACTCAATGATTTCAGAATAATGGTCAGTAGCAAATTGTCAAATGTGACGAGTAAATAATCTTCTCCACTTGATTACGAATTGGTAGAAGTCTGAGGAACAAACTGGTGAAAATTCCTGTCTAGCGTTGCTATAGCAATCAACAATCAATACGTAATATTCATTCAAGGAAATGAGTCTTTTAAAATGTGCTTGACTCCTTCGTAGCGATTGATAGTCACAAAATATCACACAATCTACAATACGATAAGATAGATGTGATTTACTGAAAAATCGATTTTTCAGTAAATTTACTGAGAATTTTTTTCCTGTAAGTTATTTTTCTAAAAAGAGCGTATTTTAACTAAGTGTACTTTCCATTCCTCAGTATATTTAAATTGTATTTTCTTTTCCACATCGAGTGGCCTTTTACGATCGCCTGTTATGATAAGACTTCTCATCTTTAGGTATTTAACCATTGTTTTCAGTTATATCCTATTGAACCCATCAATGAAGCCATGTTTACATTCATCAAGCACCCTCCCCCATAAATAAATCATGGGTGAGCCCCTGAACAAAATTACTGGAAGAAAATGGTCCTGAAGCTGCTGTTTTTGAAACATTAAGTACAGGTATACGACTGGAACTGTGAAAACACGGCTAATATTTTATCTTTATACACAATGTCAAGTTGCGATGGCACACGTTCGTGTAGTACATTTTATACTTCCATCCTCATTGTTATGTTCGCATTCTATACAATGGTTGTTCATTCTTCCGCCACAGGTTTGTGGCATTGAACAATGTACTACCAATGTTAATAAATAATACTGATCAAATAGCGAGGGACTAGTCTCAAATAAATATAATTTATATGGAAGATTTTTATTCATCTCATCAGCAGTCTGCTTATGAGAACCCTCGTTTGATAACAAATGCAGCAGCATAACATCGCAAAGCGTTCCGCTACAACACAACCGTCATTCGTAACTCATGGACCTCTGAAGACGACTCTCTTCTTACAAGCGTATCAGCTCTTATGCACATCGACACCCACTCTCACAATCAATGCACGTTGTGCTTTGCTATATCGTTTCTACAAATATATTGCAGTACTAATTACTGATTAAAAATCGTTCAAATGCGTCGTCTTTGAAAATCATAAAATCTTTTCCGCGTCTAGAAACTCATTTTCTGTGGGATATTTTTTGGGTGGGGCATCACCCCCTTCACCCCCCCTTGTACCCGCCTGCTCGTAGGTCGTTATATTAACGGGATTCAGTATTGGAGAAGGATAAGATGATATCTCGGCACATAATGCGAAACTTGCGGCAGCAGTCGGTGACCTTTGGTCTGTACTGGAAAGAATTCACTTTCCTCAGGATTGTTCAAAGCGTGAGCGGGAAGAAAAAACAAAAAATTGGCAAACTTCTTGATTTTTTCCGAAACTTTCAGTGTGCCATCGGTGCTAATATTTTGTCATGAAATACTAATAGTCAATATGTTTCAGTATTACAAAATTCAGGACCACTTTCGACCTACGCTTGTTCAAAGTTCCCTTGTTAGTATCAAAAACACATTTTACAGATATAACTTCAATGTCCCTTCCCATGCATATCGTATACGACACCAACATTTCGGATCGTAAAGCTTGTAGTGGAACTACAATAATACTCGGGAGTTTTTGCACAACGTACCCGCTCCCTAACGTATACGTTAGGTTGATGACGCTAACAGCGTAACGTACATGGTACATTTTGAATGTACGTTTCTAGAAGTAGTTTATTCAGGTTTACAGTTTTTATTATGATTTGATTCGAAGGTACGCTATTCAAAATGTACCACGTACGTTACGCGGTTAGCGTCATCAATCTAACGTAAAATATATATTGTAGTATATTTCATGTGGGTGGTATGGTAAACTTCCGCAGACTCATTTCCAACAGAAATAAAGAACTAAAATGACTGAAGGTCCACTCATTGATTTAAACATAAGTTACTACCATAATAATTTAGTCGAACCGCACGATGGGAAAGTCAATTGTAAAATATTTAAAAGGGTGCCCTGGTAATCTAGACCCCACGATGGGAAAGTCAATTGTGATGCAAATAAAATGGATGGTGTAGAAATAAACATTCATTACCAGTCCCACTAAGCATATTTATTTAAATATGCTAAAGGATGGATTTTGTGAAGGGCGAGGTTCTGCCCATTTATTAAATAAAAACACACACATTGAAGGTATAACATACTTGCAGCTTCAAATAATATTGGTTTTAATGAGCTATTCTATTACATCTCTTATAATTTAAATTTCTAACATACACATGCTCACATTCACCTTATCATTCCCCCAAAATTAAACTGTTTTAAATTCACAATTTAAGAACACAGCAGTATTGGCATTTAATGAGTCCCAATACGTTTATCTTCTTCCTAAATTTACTTTATACATTTTGGTTTTGCCAACAAATCTAAACGCACTGCTCGCCACTTCTTAGTAATGGACGCAGCCAGTCATGCTCTATTACCTTGTTTACTGACACATAATAAAAGATGAGCTGCCATTCATGAAAATGCCGCCCCTCGAGACCCATTGACGGTGGACACCAGTCGCTCCGAAGTAGTCTAATGGCCTCATTACAGTTCTTGGCAGTCTTCTCCGAATAAGTAAATATCGGATCGCGAGCCGAACACATTTCGAGTAAATTTTCGAAGATGTGAGTCGGTTATTGACTCGATGACTTGTTAGTCATTTACTGTGACGCCTAGTTCTTCGTCGTATTCATTAATGAGAAAACAATTAGTAACTCATCATTAAGATGCGCGAACGAACTTAGGACGATTCCTGCCATTACTAATACGATATAGTAGTCAGTGACTGACCTACTCATCCTTCCTCAAAGTAACGACCTCGCTCTGCACAGTCTCTATCAGTCTCGATCAGATAAGAAGTTATCTAGTAGTAGTCGTCTCTCAATGTCTATCTGCATCTGTGTTGAGCGCTTCCGCGCACCTCGTTAAATCATAACACACTCCTCCGTTTTCCAAATTTTGGAGGAGAACGCTACGCCCATCCTCATTCACATGGTCTCTTAAGCCAATCATCATTTTGCATATACTCCACGTGGAGTCATTTAAATTCGTTGTCTCCGTGACGTATCCACGTCCTCGGCGAATCATGTCTTATTTTAACAATATTTTGGAATTTTCCAGTGTCGCTACGACGTAACCGCGTGGCCCCTGCCCCTTCTAGCGAGCTTTGTATTTTGTGGCCGCGAGACTGGTTTCTCATTGTTCTGATCATTGACGCAGTTTCTTTTCTCTCGACGAGTGACGCTCGGTCTCCTTCTAAAGAAATCCCGGCGTTTCTTGTCCGTGCATGCTCACACGTAACCTGGTGACTTCTTCATTCCGTCAACCACTTCTTTTGTTGCTTCTCGCGTCGGGAGAAGCTGCGTACTCTCTGTTCTGCATCAAGTCCCTCTGGGTTGATCCTATGGATTCTCAGCCTCCTTACTTTCCCTTCTTTAGAGTGTTCTTTGCGATTCTTAGTTCCGCCGCGAGATGCCCAAGAATCGCTCCCTCGAATTCCCACTGCGCCTTCACCCTCGCCTTCGCTTAGTTCTTTTCAAATCTATCTCTGGTTAATTTTAACACTAGTTTTCTATTATGTCTTTCATTCCTTTGTATTTCGATGCCGCGCGAAACTGCGCAGAACGTTCTCTCTTGAAGGACATTTGTATTACCATATTCAATAGTGTGTTTGAAAGGGTCGGTCTTTCAACTTTCATAGCGTCCGCCGCTCTCCCTTGTTTGTGCGTGCCTCTCCGACCACTCAGCCTTCTTGGGTACGCAACGATCCCTTTTTCAAATGTGTCTTTAGATCCTTTTCGTAGTATTTTTAATATAAAGTAATGAAATTAATATTTCGTGACTATATCTTTTCTCTTGTTTGTAGAGGTCGGAGATATTACAAGGGTGTCGGATGCCCTTCCTGACGCACCTCCGCGAGGCGGGTGATTAATGAACATTAGGATAAATTATGATGAGTGAATGTTGTGGTGGAATAATAGACAGGGGAAACGGGAGTACCCGAGAAAACCTACCGCGAACACAGCTTCGTCCACCACCGCGAATTCTACTTGGATCAGACAGGGTTTGAACCAGCAGCGTCACCAGAGGTACGCTACGCACTACACTACGGTCCGCACATACAACTAAAAAATCTCGCGCAGACCCTCTCAGATATCAACATAACCTCAAATACAGACCAGAATCCTCCATTACTTCGCTCACTAGCGTACCTCTAATATCACACGCAAACAGTGGCGTTGTAACGTACTACGCTAGGAGATTTAGTGTACCACTAACTTCTGAGCATGCTAGAAGTAACTTCCATGTGCCTAACGTATTCGATAACTCGGAAGTACGCTATGCAAAAACACCCTAATGTTTGAGCGAATAAAATATTGCGCATGAACGTGAATGTTTCCTAACGTCTTCAATATGAATACAAGATAATTTCAGATGAATAGCAGCTTCTGCAAAATACTGTTCACCAAAGCACAAAATTGAGAAAGCTGAATGTAATGACTTTTTTGAAACAGTCGGAAGTAAATTCGTAGCAGGGGGAGACTACTACGTGAAAGTCGCTCTTTTGGTGCCTTTATTTACCCTTAGAAAAGGTCGGATACTAGCTATTCCAATATCAGATTTCTACGTATTGCCTACCTCAACAGGTTACCGCGCTTACTGATATAGATATCCTAAATAGCTGCCCGACGTCGTTTATTACATTAATATAAATCTAAAACAGAAGAAGACTACAAGGGACTTAAGTCTGAACCGAAATCAAGGGGGGAGCTAACTGGTGAGGGATCTGGGGAGCATGAAATAATCACTTCTGTTTGAAAATTATGGTTTTACAACACAGATAATATCTATAAATTTGATGAGTTAACGTATTTTGTTGAAAGATAACATTTAATAAAATACATTAATTCATCAAATAGATAAATAACAACTATAAAATAAAGACCAAATTTATTATTTGTATAAAGAGGTAAATACATATTAAAGGATTAGGAATTCGTGATCAAGATAAAGATACAAATCAAATAATTTATGAAAATATATTTTTAATGTAGACATAATGACCAAACAACCAACACACGAAAGTTATAAACAACAAATTGTTACAAATTTTGAACCTATCAAGACCATCCCATCGTCTGAATCAGGTAATGATCCGTAAATAAAGATGTCGCATTTCGCCACCTCACAACGCGTTATTAACATTGAAGACTAGCCGTGATGCGATTGCGCTGTAACGCTTTTACAAGTATTACAGAGTCTAGCCTGCACTGCTTGGAACACAGCTGATACAACGAGTCGCTTCAATGTAATACGCAGAAATTATAATACACGTTTGTATAATGTTTGCTTAAAACATTTATTGTGCGAAAAATGTGGTAACACTTTTACAAAGTATGCCTTTCCTCAATTTCATTCGATTTTATCTGTTGAGAGTTCAGACCCAATCGGGGGAGGGGTGCTATAGCCCCCTTATCCCTCTCCATAGATACTCGTTGCTTTTTGCTACTGTTATCATTGATTCTGGTGTATCTGCGCGTAAGAAGAGAATATTTTGGGTCCGCCCAAGTCTCAAAAGACGCAATAGATACAGTGTGAATGATTTCATAATAGACGATATGGACTACCAAGATGAGTTGAACTTACTCGTTTGTTTCACAGAACTGGAAGTTCGCAACACATACCCAGATGTCTTAAAGTGTCTATAGCATTCCACCCCTCCTCCACAGCATGAAACAACAAAAGCGACTGAGTTCATACTAACAAAAGAAAACATCAATTCTTTCAATTAAAGTCTACTTCAGTATACAAGAATTTATCAATGAAAATAGTTAATAAATAAAATTCAATGTCATAGATTTTTCAGTGTAACAAAACTGAATACGGTGGTCAAGAGAAATAGAAATGAAAAACATTCCATAAATTACACTGTCCTTCTCCTAATTAATGAAACAGAAGTAATCATATTCAAAACATTTTGGATATCTATATTATCCAAAATAGTTATACAAAGCAATAACATCAAATATTGTATATTTAAAAAAGAAATTATATTTGTACAATTAGGAGAACTTCTACCACAACTAAGCTAAATTGTAGTATTAAATGGATTCAATTCAATAGATAAGATGATAAAGGAATAAAACAATAAATAAAAAACATTTTAAAAAACAAGCTTTTACATAAGCGATATACTAAAACGAATAAGATAAGTTAAGGTTTTAATTAAAGTAATGTAATGTGACATGCTAATGCCTCCATACATATTTCACATTAGTGGATTCTAATAAAAATAAACATACTATCTTTATCGCTCAAAATGATTTAATATTTTATGTTGAACTAGCTGAATACCCGCGGATTTGCTCGTATGAATTTTGTAATATGCCTGTAACTTTACTCTTTCTCACATTGACATTCAGTGAAAATGTTATCCATTGATGGTGGACGTTTGATAGAATTCGTGTGTATCAATCCCTCATTTCCACTGATATAATCGAGAAAAAGGTTTTAAAAAACACCAATTTCGTATTTCACCTTCTTAGGGGCGAATTTTCGTGAAATCCTTTCTTACCTGATCTTTTCGATAATTTTTCGTGTCACACTCTTCCAAACCCTCACCTTTAGAGGTGTCGTACATAATGTACATAATATAGGAACATAATGTTATTAGAAATACAATTATACATATCAGAATTCACAATAACCATCGACTCGACCCTAATATCGGTCTTTTCACGTTATTTTTACGTCTCGACCTTTCCGCCCCAGCTCTAAAAATACATTGCAATTATGTGATCTCAATGTATACTTAACGGCATTGGTAGTATAAAAATCTTATCAACCCTAATACTATGGAATCGATGAAATTTTTTTATTTTTCAATTTTTAGTTTTCAAGTCTTTTTATCCATAAACCCATTTCTACACACACTCGCAAACCCAAGGGGTGCTAGTGGTGTGTTTGTTTCATGAGGGCTGAGTTCAGACTTACGCGGTATCGGGATTTCACTATCAGCTCAGCGACGCGGAATATTATGGACTCTTCATTGGTATGTCATGTTCGATATTTTTTCATCGTGTCCCCTTTCCTAGGAGTGCTGCAGTTAATACAGGCTGATTGTGAACTGTGACGTCTTCGATAATGTCACTACTAATTATTTTGAAACACCGCGGGGTTTAAGATTTAATAGATTAGTAAGTTACATAAGTAAATGGAGATATGAAATATTTTTTGATGTAGTTGTGGAGTAAATTTGTTTTTGTGACTTCTCTTTTATTATCTTATTCATTTGGAGCACAGTATTTAGTTTAGAAAAAGTTGTATGCATTCATTGATTTTAAACTAACAGTATTCGTATTTGTATGTGATGCTAAGTTTTGATGTACGGAGGAAGAAATCTTCATGTCTTTGTTACAATATGACAGTTTTTGACACGATAGAATGAACAAAATAATTAATAATTATTATTTGGTGATAATAATAATAACAACCTTTAAAAGATATGCGAAATATATTTTTATTTCAAAGAATTATTGTGTGTAAAAAATTATCTAATTATTCCGAGAGAATAAGGAAAATATAATAATAATTTTCTACTCGGGCACAGTGGTTAAGTAACTGCCCACTAGGAAGAAAGTATGTAGAGATCTTGCCTAGTTCTAATTCACTTAGCTTTGCATATACTCTTTTCGTTTCAAACTGTTATCCATAAGACTAAACATCTTCTACACAAAATATTTAACGCTGATCAAGTTAGGGATTTCTTTGTTTTTATTTTTTGAGCCCTTAAAAGGGCTGTATTGGTCACTCAATAACGAGTCCAATACCCCTCACATGGCAGTAGAATAGTTCACAAGGATTACTACCCTCAGTCCGTGAGAGACAGGTTCCCCCTCCACAGAGAAACACGAGGTTATCTGATCAGATAAGATAAGATATTGGAAACATTACTACTTAGAGACGCAGTTAAAAGAATTTATTTCAACAAGGTGTACTAAATAATGATATTATGCAGAATTATTAAAATAATTCTGAGGATGACGTCAATTTAATTGTTTGGTGTTTCAACAGGCAATTCAAGAAAAAAAGAATGTCATTCATTGTCAAACCGACTAAAACACGCCGACTTGAGTGGCTATTTATTTGTTCGAATTTTTCAAAAGACATTTTACCTCCCCCAGGAAAAATTGTAATTGGCTGAGAACACTTAAGCACTGCTGTGATAGTTCTGTCACCACAAGGTGTGTTCGAATCCTAGTGACACTTGTGAACTAATTTTTGAAAATGGTTTATACCACAATTCAGCTCGTAATATCTGTTTGGGAGCTGTAATGTACGAAACCTTAATTCATGCTCTCACATTGCTTAGGAAAATCTTAAAACATACGCTGAGCAATTGTCAATTCGGCAACGTAGCATTACAACATACATGGCAACGTGGCATGGCACTTTACGACAAAGTTCATCTGCCGACCACAGGACAAAGGTTCTATAAAATTATTTCTATTCATGTTCTCTTTAAGTTTCGATATTTTTGTTTCTTCATGTGTAAATGAAAGTGTTCAATGATATATTTTACGAGGAATTTAGAAGAGTTCTTCAAAATTTTAATAAACATGTGCAAAAAAAATTTATACTGAATTTAAAAGCAAATAATTTATATTTAAAGAAAACAATGATACTAAAAGAAATTCACGAGTTCGTATTATACCCCAAGTATTAAAACTTTATTTTAATACAAATATTGAGTAGGAAACGGGTCTAATATATATCCAAACCATATTTTCAATAAATATTTATTCATATAGCATCTAGATTTACAACATTATACATTTGGAGAACAATGTTTTCTAAAGAAAAAGGTTTATGCTCTATTAATTTAAACTAACAGTTTTCGTACCAATTAAGTAGCAATCGCATCGTCCAATTTTACTAAGCTCCATAAACTCAAATTCCCCCTCTACAGAGTAACACGAGGCCGTCTGATCAGATAAGGTATTTCAAACCTTTCTTCTTATAGTCGTAGATGAAAGAAATAATTTCAACCAGGAATACCTAGAATTTGCGCAGGTGATTTTAACTATCGCTTTACTTGAACGCAAAAGCTACTTCATTTGAAGGTTAAAGTATACTTTTGAAAAATATTCAAAAACTGTTCCAACTATTTTATTTTTCTTAAATATACTGTATTCATAGTGTAATTAGTATATGTTTAATCCGCATTATCGGTAAAGATTGGTTTAGATGCAGTGAAATATTTTCCACTCACATCGCGTATTTTTCGTTTATCAATGGTGAGAATCCAAAGAGTGTGTTTGTAGATATGTCATTTTAATGTTATTTTTAAAGGAGAATAGAAGATAGTGTGCATCTCATGTTTCTCATTGTATTTGGAATCTTCCACCCACACGAACGTCCTTAGTCGCGAATTCACATCCAATGACGGTGTATCCAGTGACGGTGAAGAGAAAGAGAGAGGAGAGGGAGAAAGAGAGAAGTAGGAACAAAGAAAGAAAAGAAGAATCTGTTGTTGTATTTCACAATTTCATTTGAATAAATTAATGAAAGAGATTTCAGTTTTAGTTATATTTGTTGTAATCTAAAACACGTTTTTTGTAATATTAATCTCGGATCACGATTTTATATGCTGCACGATTACAACCAGTGTTATATTGTAGATCATTGTATTATTAGAACATGTAATTTATTAGTTCCTTGAGTGGTTTAATGTGATTTATAACACGAGAAATAAAATTTTGTGTTATTAATTCATATTTTATACAAAAGTTTTCTATATTTATTTAATTTCTTTTGACATATATGAAAAAATAAAAGAATCACAAATTATGTGAAATTACGTTAGACAATACACGTGAAGAGAGAGGGAAAGAAAGAAAGATAGAGAGAAAAAGTAAAACAACGATAGAGAAAAGTGAGAGAAAGAAAGAGTGAAAGAAAGAAAGAATGAAAGAAAGAAAGAAATAGGAAGAAAGATAAAGAAAAGAACCTATGGTATTAATATGAGTTAATACATTTCAATTTGATTGGAATAAATAAAAGGGATTTGTCTTTTTTTATTTATTCATATCTGAAACGAGGTTTTCATATTATTGATCTCTGATTATTTTTTTAGGTTGCACGATTACTACCAAATTGTTATATCGTGGATAAATATGTCACTAGAAGATGTAATTTATTTGTTCCTTAAGTAGTTTTATATTATTTATAACTCGAGAATTAAACTTTTGTGTTATTAGTTCATATTTGAGACAAACGTTTTCTATATTTATTTAATTCCTTTTCACATATATGAAAAACTTAAGAGAATCGCAAATTATGTGAAATTACTTTCGACAATACACATCATTTGTAGGCAATGAGATTTGATTTCTTTACTTCACTGTATAAATATAAGAAATTATAGGAATATTTATAAGTAATTTGTGATTCGAATTATACCAATTCCATACGATATCTTGCAATTATATTCAAATTCTGTTAAAAACTATATTTTATCACAGTATTACGCAAACGTTTTTTACAGAAACTCTAATATCGTTTACATTGCCTATGAAGACCTTGCGAGACAACGAATCTCGAGATGTCGTTTAAATATAGAGAATGGTAAAGTTTATTGAAGTCAAGAATATACAGAATATTTTTGTTATAGAAGTCCAAAATGTGTATAATAAAAAAAATACAAAATATTTCTTTAATAGCTGTGTACTTAAACATTTTATCTCGTTACGATTTACCCGCCGCACGATGTCTTCCAAATATGAGCGCCGTTTCAAATAGACCTACGATTGGTCGAACGAAACTTCCCCTGTCGAAGGGGAAGCAAAGGGAGAGAGCCGTTGCAAACCTAACAGATCCAAAACTGGTCAGAGCGTGGGACTTACAAAAATTAATGGGCCTTTTTATGTTATCATTAGTGTACATTATCTCTGTAGCTCCATCCTGGCCCAGATTATACTCCGGTTTTCCTTCGGGTAATGGCACATTTTCCTTGGGCGGGAATGTCATGAATAATTTTGTTTTATTAATCTCGATTTTACTGCACTAATATCTACAATTTATTTTGAATAATTAATGGATAAAAGTACATATTTATTAATTTTTTTCTTCTAAATATTAAATCCGCCACTGGCCATGGGCCGTTGATCGTTATTGATGGGATGGTCCCTTGCTTGTTTCCGGAGAGTAACTTACTTTATTGCCCTCCACGTGCTCATATGCAGTTTGCAACTGCTTTTTCGACAATAAAGTTTATGAAAACACGCGCGCAATGAATACAACGGTGTGTCAAAATTTCTAGTCAATCGACTGACTACTTTTCGAGATTTTTGCGAGCAGAAACATAAGCAAGCTGAATTTATATAGAGTATAAGATTATTTTTATAAGTAAGTTTATTTTTATTAAAATCCACTAATGTGAAATATTCATGGAGGTATTATCATTTTACTTTGTATTACTTTAATAAAAACTTTAACTTGTCTTATACGTTTTAGTATATCCCTTAAATAAAAGCTTGCTTTTAAAAAGGTTTTTTATTTATTATTTTATTTTATACTTTGTAGTGTTAGACATTGTTTATTTATTTGTCATAATTATTAATCTTGCATGTTTATTTGTAATACTCAAAATACCTTTTAAACACAAACTTTATTAATATAAATAAATAGCATAAACAACAAAGCAACCGTGAGATAAACCTTCGATAGCACAAACATCTTTTGAAAAACGATCGTAATGATAGGATAAGAAGTTAAAACGAAAAGCGTACGTTATGCAATGTGTTGTACTTGTTTTAGAGAGAGGGGTTGTATTTCAGGTGAAGCTTCCCGGAAACAATTCGCCGCCAGTTATCTCGGAATAAAATCGTTATAAAGAAAAACCCTTTTTAAAAGTTTTTAATGGAAATAGACATCATAATATTGCATTGTCAGAGGATTTGTATATGTGCACCAAATTTCAGTTCAATCTGCTGAGGGGAACTGGTTTTAAATTCAGTTGCAAGAGTTGGCGCAAACATACGAACTAACATTTGAAGTTAAATAAAAGCTTGTAAAAACATTCACCTCAAATATCTCATAAACGGATAAAAATATCGAAATGTGGGGTTCAGAAAGAAAAGTCGTGTCATGGGGCTAGTAATTTGACGAGCTCAAATAGTTTGTAACTGTCTCATCTTGCATGTGTCTTATATTGCTTGCAACTGAGCCACTGCAGGTACAATTTCCTACGGGACCAAAACAGTTTGTAGCTCTTCTCTTCAATGTCTCAGTTAATAGAAAAGCGAAAACCCTCCTCCTTCTATCCACCTCCTATGACTCCTAGTATCAACTGCCTGATTCGAAGGTACAGCCCGCTGAATTTAGAGGTCAATTGAAACTAAACCGCAAGACTTTAACAGAAATTGCAGTAACATCTTATTTTTCCTAGTTTCGTTCTGCGTTTGTTGATTAAAAAATTCGTAATTCTTTTATTATTTTTTTTAACGTGCAAACAACAAAGAAGTGCAAGTTTTTTCCAAGTTTTACAGGTGTCGACAAAGTTTGAAGTTTTTTTTTTGTAATAAAAACCTCGACTTCAATTATTACCAAACTTTAATTCACGATATATGTCTTTATTTCATAAAATTCAGAATTTTTTATTCACCTAAAAAACTCATGGTCAATTTTACAAACCATGTTTTTCTCGATAGTGTCTGGAACTAAAGTTATTGCACTGGAACGTGTAGAGTATAATTTAGAGTTCAACGAATATTGCACTGGAAACATCCGAAAGAAAGTGGTATATTTTAAACTTCTTAATATTTATTTGCAAAAATTATATCACCAAACACAGAATGAAACAAGGAAAATGAAGATGTAACTGCGATTTCTGTAAGTCTTGCTGTTTGGTTTCAACTGACCTCTAAACTCAACGGACTATACTTTTGAATCAGACAGCAACTCTTACTATTATTAACTACTCCAACTAACACCTCCACGTGGGCCAAGTTGTTGGTTCATCCCGCTAACCGGTCCACCTATTAACAATAGCCCCCACCAGTGGCGGATCAAGACCGTAATCGGGGAGAATTTTTGTTTAAAAATTATGGTTTTACAACACACATTTTATGTATATTCCCTTTAAATAAAATGCATCAAATAAATAATTAACAATCTGGTATTATTAATAACAATAACTATTATTTATTAAAGTTAATATTATTGTATTATTAGTTTTAGTAATCTGGTATTATTAATTTCATTAACATGCTATTATTAATTTTATTAATCTAGTATTATTAATGAAATGAAAAATTATATTATTAATAACAATAACAATTATTAATCTGGTAATACTTTTACAAAGTATACCATTTATCAACTTGTTTTATTTGTTAAGAATTCAGATCCAAGGGGGGGGGATATAACCCTCTTAGCCCCCCATAGATCCGCC
>NNCF01126066.1:234198-246681 GCA_002313205.1 Laupala kohalensis
CCCCCATAGATCCGCCACTGCCCCCACCACCCACCTCCACTCGCCCCATGTAGTTAATCTTCAATAGAACGCTACACTTCCCATTTACAAATACAACAATGAAAAATGTCTCATCGCCGAGAAACTAATGCTCTCTGGACTGATTCAACAGGGAACTGCATCACCACCTAACCATTGCAACAGTCAACGCATCATTTTCGCCGCCAAACAAATGCATTAAAACTGATTAAATGTGGGAATAAATTCCAACTTTTGGCCGCCATTCTAATGTTCTGAAACCGATGCAACAAAAAGACGCATTGCCGTTAAATCATTGCAAAGAATTATATTACTGTTGCACTGCAACGAACATAATACCACTGAAGCCGGGAGTGGCGATAATTCACGGGGTGATCTTAATTTATCAAAATAAATGCAAAAAGTACTTGTTTCCTGTTGCAACATATAGTACAGCCCAGCAGCTTCAACTTGCATCGATTTAGTTCGCCCAAATGTTTCAAAGAAACTGATTCGGCTAATATGTGCCATCCCTATCCCCGATGGCTCAACAAAATCATAAAAAATACTAATAGACAGTACAAACACTGTTGGAGTTTAATAGTTGTGTGTTAGTGCATCCAAATTATCTAGTGAATACTAACGACAAATTACAGAATCTATGAATTAGCACTGCACAAGTAGAAATATGTCAACTAAAATTGTTGCATTACTTGGGGACGCTCAGTAACAAATACGGGAGACACGAAGCTGACGCACAGGGCACTCCCACAAATATGTTCTTGGAGGTAGCATTGCGGGCTAATAAAAGTGAAAATACATTAAAACTCTTAAATTTATATCGAATTATCTTTACTCGCTAACATACACCATTAAAATAAAATAATAGGTAACAGATATTAATATGGTACAGAGGATTTTTGAAAAGATGAATAATCTACCTCTGATTTTAAAACATGAGTTAAATATTTCCTCTTATTGTTTTACTTCAGCCTCAGGTATAAGCGAAGGTAGTGACACCCCTGAAGCAAATATGCCAATATGAGATCAAATCAAGTAGATGTCACCTGCGTCAGATGAGAGGATGTAAATTACTTGCCTCGGACCCCGCCTGAAGTAAGGTATTAGACAACAGTCACCGGTTGATCAAACTTATGTAGCGGGAAACCGTAGGGAAGTTTTAAAAAATAGAAAAATATGTATATTGATATCGTTCCTTATATTCAAGAACCAGTGTAAGTTTGGTCACTCAAATGCACGTGAGAATTTTTTGCCATTTATCGCTTGAATCTATAACAGTCAATAACTAATGTGGCACAATGTAACGGCTAGTATTGTAATTTACTATATTTTGCAGAATCATATCTGTACTTCCCAGAACTCAAAATATAACAATTGAGCAAATAAACGAACTGATTACGCTTCAACATAACTATATTTTATTTTGTAGTGTAATTTGCGATAATTAGTTTGGCTTACCTCATGCATTTAGAATTTATTTTCCTGTACTCTAGAGAATGAAAACTTGATACAGGGACACTGACTTCAGAGGACTTTCTTGAAGACACATTCGTGTACTCGAAAATATTGTATTTTATAAGCTCCATCGTATCAGAGCTCGGCTAACCAATCCACAACAACAATACAAAACAGATCCAGTAAAATTTTAGGAGAAAAGTCGGAAAAGACTAAAACTGAGTGTCGGACATATTTCAGCTACCGAGCTGCTGGCAGAGCTGTGCAGCAAAATGCGATGGTTGGATATTTAGTCCCCTAAAACTGTACGAAGGGACACTGAGAGGCATCGAGGTCATAATTATTGACACTACCTTGAGTGAAGAACAGAACTCCCCTTTTCCAAGATACTCACCAACATAAAATAACAGTCCAGTTAATTAAGTAAATATAATCAACAGGTAAACTTATAGTTAATTATAAAATCACTTCTAAACGAATTTCGCATAACAAAAAATTTAACGTAAATGGCATCGAAATAAATAGTCCTTAAAGTTTTTGTCCTCTTAGAGTGAAAAGAAACAACATTCATTCACATCTTTGGTCCCTTTTTCATATTCCGGCTTCATCCGAACGGAAACAATTACAGCCCCATCAGAGCCATAATGTCAAGACGTAATTTTCATGATTGTGTTACCCGAAAAAAAAATTAAGTTAACCTAGAAACTTGTTTCCACAGTCCATGGTTCAATACTTCATCCCCTCCCCTATGGAACAAAAAACATTTTCTTCTGTTTTTCCTTTTTTTCTCTCGTACCACATGCCCCAGTAAAAATTCTTAATTTTTCCGTAAATGTGTACAATTCAGACTCGTTCAAGTAATTTTCTTCAATATCATCCCAAGTCACTTACATTATAGCTTTTAGAAACTTACCAAAATTTTGTTTCATGATTTGCTAATATTTTGACCATATTATTAGAAATATAAAACTCTACATTCAGGTTTGCAGTGGGGCAACATTTAAGGAAAGTCAATTTTCTTTTTTTACTGTTCTTGCTTTTTACGTGGGATGCTTGAACGGATGTTGCGACTTCATTTCATTAGTTATTTCGTAGCATTTGAATCTAAGCGTATTTCTGTATTTAGTTTCTCTCCGTAGCTCACTTTTTACTCCAGTTATAACGATTTTAAGCAGAGAAATTTGATTCCTTGTACGTAGTCCATTGATACTGATCTCGGGTTCTTGCACGATGCTTCTATTTTAATAAGGAAAGCATAAAGGAATGTTTTAGTTGATTTATTCCTCGAGACGTCGGACTCCATAGGATACTTTCATAACGTGTAGGTCCATATCCAGCGACTAACTCCCCATAACGATCTTTTTCGCCATCGTCTCTCGAGCTAACGAAGTTATCCTTCGACACAAGTCAATGAAGTTGTTGCACACCAATTTCTTCCCCAACTCTTTTATGTGTCTAGACTGAAACAAAAACAAAATAGAGGGAAAATTGGAAAACGTCTCTCACCACATTAGAAAATAGTAGTACCAAATGTCTTGTTTCCATGGGATGCAAAGTAACTTCTGAAATTTTAATTTTTAAGGTCAGAAACACAATATTGACGCGGAAGTTACAACTTTTCAGCAATAAAACACACACGAGAAACTAAATTAAAAACCTAAATACTTGATGCGGTAATCTTTGCGAAGAAGCACGAAAAAGTTTAAGTAATATGAAACGAACATTATGTAGTTGCGGACTCCACGAGTTCATCTCATCCCGTGAAAACAAATACACTTATCCGGAAGAGACCCTTCAGCATCATCGTATGGGTCATTCTATTTGAAGCGGGGGTGACTCGCGCGAGGTTCTGTGGAACACAATCAAGTATATTAGCCCTGTAACAACAGGTCTCTTAGTTGAAAAACTTTCAATAAAGTAGTGCTATTCGTTAAAGTAATTTTTCAAAGTGGTCTTGGACACGATCTGATTTTATAT
Source organism: Laupala kohalensis (assembly GCA_002313205.1). Taxonomy (NCBI): domain Eukaryota; kingdom Metazoa; phylum Arthropoda; class Insecta; order Orthoptera; family Trigonidiidae; genus Laupala; species Laupala kohalensis. Next base: position 237,649 of record NNCF01126066.1, read on the forward strand.
TTAGATCTATGACCTTTAGGAAACCACCTCTCATCTATCTCCTTCATAACCGTTTTTATAATATTTGTCCTTTTGTATTCATTTTATTAAAATGTTTCATTGTCTCATAAACATTTTCTTTCAACTGTAATTTAATTTGATACGAGGGCAAATGAAATTTTTTGAACTTACTAACCAACTAACCTACGTTCTGACTTTCATCACATAATTTTTGCGCATTTTATATGCACTAATTGGTGAAGAAAGTGACTTGTGATTACCAGTTTTTCAAATATTTACTAGACACAATTTACTCCTAGTCATTTCAATTATTTTTGGGTTTATAAATGATTTATTAGTATATAAAGAGATGACAATTTTTAAAACATTTCACAAAATATATACTGCTTTTTATATCTCCTCACATTTTTTGATCAAAATGAAACGAGTAACTCAAAGCATCAAAGTGTAGTCGTTGTCTTAATTTTTTTTCTTTCAAGAAATATCCGTATATACGAACAATCGTTAGAAAACAACCAAATTGTGTACGAGGAATTTTTGAAGAACAACGAAATTGGCTGTAAAATATTACACCATTTCTCGTCCTAAATTACATAGTTACCAGGTCACCGCCATTATATTTCTAGTCTCCGTTCATTGGCTGAAGATTGCCACCTCCATCGTCACCACTGCAGTGCGCGATGCTTCCAAAATGTGCGATCAAAATGTGAGTCTTGGTCTCGGAGAGAGCGGCTTGTTTTTGAAGAGTACAAGCACAAACCACCAGATTTGAATTGGTGTTTGAAAAATCGCGTAACAATAAGTTTAGAGAGAAAGTAATATCCGTACTTTGACCTCAGTAAAACATGTTATGCTTGCGAGAAAACAAAGCTACACAGGCTCATCAGATCTAAAGCAGAGGAAGGGAACCTTTTCTCGTTTGAAGGTCGCAAGAGCGCTAACGTCTTTACAAGGTTACATTCTAAAAGTATGGAAACAAATGTACAGCAAAATGCACATCGTTTAATACAAATTTAGTTTTCCCCAGAGAAATCGCCATAATTAGTTCACTTATGGTCATGAAACTTGTCTATCAGTACGGTCGTACATCACGCTCAATAACAGGTCGCACGCGGCCTGAAGACAGCAGTTTCCCCGTCTTAAGTATATGGATTTTTATGCCCCAATAAATGTTATTTAAAGACATACCCATGATTCCTGCAAAACTTTATATCCATGAGGCGACACAAAAATACTCTTACGGGAACTAAAACAAAAAGTAATAGATTTTCTCACATAGAAGAAAACGCCCAAACACATTAAAAGGAACATATCTTTCAACTTAATTTACTCATGCGACTCTCCTAGCACAACTGAATTACGTTACGCGCGTTACCTCAATCATTACGAATAAAATAGAACGAATTGTTAAAAGGTGTCATGAAACAAAGAAAACAGTGAAACTGCACAGTAGTGACGAATCTAGCAATATATAAAATTCTGAATTCGTTCCGACTTATCCAGAGAAATTGACAAAAACCCATATTTGCATACCTCCACTAATTCCACCATAATGTATCACGCTCCGCAGCCGGAATGTTACGAACCTACAATTTTCACGAAAGAGCAGGGCAAGCAGAACCCAACCTGCGTGTCTACGAGACATACCGGTCCGTTTCCTAAAATACTGCAAGTGAAACAAACATAATGGGAACAAGTCGCTTCATCCGGAGAGGCTGGAACGAAGTTCGTGACAATACATTTGCCAGACACGAGATCTGGCCTGAAGTGCGACTGAATGCACTGTTACCCACAATATGAATGTCCTCCTCACAATTTAACATCACTCGCTTGTTTTAAAGGGGTTAAATTGCTTTTATTCACATTAAGTGATCGGGTAAGTTCCACGTTCCAACAGAGTTGAATCCAGATATAAATCTTTTCCCAAAGTACTAGAAATTCCAGAAGACAAATCACACGAACTTACAATTATTGTGGAAAACATATGATTGCAGGTTCATCCGCAACCTATCATCACTAATTTACCCAACATAACTTGTATTAAAATATATCAATAAACCCTTTATAAGTGGCAACTATAGAAAGAGTAATTAGATTACTGAGCCACATGACAGGTCAATTAAAAGTTCAATTGTCCGCAAAAAAATAATTTATCAAGAGCACAAATAAGTTCTAAATTATATTGAAAGATATCAGTAACTATTATAAACTGGTATTTATCATGCAACTACATGTAAGGTGTCTTACCTATGCTCCAATTAAAAATCGGCATTTTTGTTCTCAGTTTTATTTCAGCCACTATGAAACTCAAATGGAAAGACAATGTAGTACTTCAATTACAATATCCAGATATTCAAACACTATTGGGTCCTAACTTCAATCTTACAATCACTGGTGCCAACGAGATTAAACATTACCCTAAGACTTCTTATAAGCAGAAATAATAACTTTCCTCAACACTTATAAAACTTCAACCTGAGGTTCCTGCATTTTACTTCATATCAGGTACACAAATTTATTAAGAATCCAAAATAATCCATGTTTTTAACAATATTGTTCAGTATACTGGAAAAAACTTGAACTTTTTAACTACTTCTAGGCATTTTCACCAACTCCTTGACAGACAAACTGCATTGTAGATAACTCCAGTGAAAGACAGATACAAACTTCCTTAAACAAATAACCAATAGAATGAAATAAAAACACTTAATACTTCACAACATGCACCAAAGTCTTCAGTGTCACCAAGAAATCAAAAGGAAGCAAGCTCTAAATCATCAGAGCTTCATTCATTCATCCATCAAATACACAAGAATCTGAACAATTACTCTGATAAGTTTTACTACGGACTATTGGTATCTGTAGAAACAAAAACTCTGAATTGGATCCTTTCCCTAGTATCTAGCAATAACCTTGTGCCATCGTCTATAAGGACACTAATCAATGCTGCCCCTCACCATTTCTCATACTTTTACACACTTTAATAAATAACACATCACTGTTAACTATGGAAGGGAATAAATAAAAACACAATGAAATTAAACTAATTCTAGCCACTTTTAGTCACTATGAAGTTACAATCACACTACAAAGTCCCGTAACATACAGTAATTAAATCTTACGGTCCCATAAAAATATGCCAAAAGATCACTACAGCATGAATGTCACATATCTCAGAACATTTTCACAATATCAAATGATTGGAATGAGCAGAGTTGTTATAGAAAGTGCCTGATATATAACCAATTCAGCCACTTTTCTAAGTTATTACATAACTTTGCACACCATTACCCATTAACACACAATTACAAAACTACTTGCATGTTTCAGTATTATATAGATTACTTCTCGATAAAGTAAAAGAAATATCCTAAGATTCAACAGGACTTATTATTAGAATGGAGGATTTCTATGTTAAAGGTGCATTTTTAATTAAGTGGTCAAATTCATGCCATTCTTTGAGATTTTAGTGTTCTATTTTCTTTCAAAATCTTTGTACAGTAAAATTGGGGTTTGTTTTTCACAATAAAAAGAAAATATTCTACTCTATGTTACAGTGACCAAAGAACATTTAAAAAGAACTATTGAAAGAAATAAAAACAAATTGAACAAAAGTAACCTGTTATTACAAAATAGTGCTTCTTTCATGACATAAAACACACACACATTCACCATATAGGTTGTCAACAAACACGTTACTTTAATTAATGAAGTACGATCATTCAATTCAAGTTTGTCTGGTCAATACCTTTCTCCCAGCATTACACTTAGGGGGAGAACTGTTCACACAGGAACAAAAGGTATTTAAAAAATGTTCAGTTCAAATTAATGAGAACATTAAAAAGGTACATTTTAGAAAAATTCCCCCCCAATTAATGATGCAGATTCCTATTTAAAAACTTGGAGTAAGGAGTGAAGTTATTTAATGAACATTTGACTATCACTCTGATACTGCCACAAAACTGAAAATTTGAAAATACAAACCCAGCCTGCCAGTTAAGAGTGAAAATTGCCTTAAGTTTAATTTATTACAGAATAGCTCCACCCTGTGAACTGACAAAAACAATACCCAAACACTACACTCGCAATACTTATTCCACCTACATAATCATATGTAAATAACATTAAAAAGAAATAATGTGATGATGTTGAACTAGTGAAGAAAGCTTCACAAAGCCAGTTTATGGTTATGTCACTCCAGAGTCCCAAGTTTTAAGAGGAAGGCAGGAACACACACACTCTTAATAATCAAGTCTCTGCCATACACTTCATATTATGCATCTTCTTCTTCATCTTCTCCTTCCCCTTCCCCTTCATCATCTTCTTCTTCTGAAATGTTTGAAAAAAAATCATGACCACTACTGCTACACAACGTATCTACAAATTATAAACACTTCCAAATTGAATGTTTATTAATAACTGTATACAAACATCTCACCTTCACCTTCATCAAGGTCATCTTCTCCTTCATTCAATTCTTCCTCTTCCTCCTCCTCTTCCCCCTCTACATCTTCCTCATCTTCTACCTCCTCCTCCTCACCATTTTCTTCTTTCTTCTGTTTCTTAGCATCATCACCTTTTGCCTGGTGTAACAAAACAACACATTAGAAATTACCAGACAATAAATAGCATTCAATTATAAAAGGCAAAACAGGAGAAACTAGAGGTTAAAAAATGCAAAATCCAGTAACTTAACCAATATAATTAATACTAGCTGACAGAAGCAGCTCTGACCCAGTCTTATAAAACTATCCAGGCAAGAGCACAATATGATTCGAGAACTAATATGAAACAAAAATTAGTATAAGTTCCCGCACTTTAATTTCTCATCATAAATCCATAAACCTATTTAGTCAACATAGCTTACCATGCGAAGTATGAGGGCCAAGATAGGATATTAATGCGTGGATAAGGAAAATGTCCATATTGTTATTTTCATCTTCCGTTACTACACGAGGACGCTTCGTCCATCGTTTGCTCCCACGCTTAATTGAAGGGACCTGCCATTTCACTCGGAACAACAAAAACTAGAACCACTGGGCATAGCAAATTGGAGGAAAGTGAAGTGCCGGTTAAATAACACCCCACATTTACTAGTTAAAGATTTAAAACAAGATAGTCCTATCTTAAATGAGGAAAACAATTGATTTTTCTAAGAAAAATACGGCGGGAAAGGTTGGAGGGGAGCTTCAACATGAGAAAACTAAAATATATACGATATTAGACACCAATATTTTCGTAACCTGTGGAGAGGCTATGTGCCTCGACCCTCCTCACCCCCTTCCGAACTATGTTCGCGATTGGTTGCCAACGGCCGTTCCCCCACACGCTATCTCCTGAAGGGCCGATAAATCTAATAGTGTAGAAAATAATTAAAGGACGAAATATAAATAATTTGGGTAATCTTAAGTCATGTAACAGGTCTGGTATTGATACAAGTAACTGGTAAAGGATAAGGAAAGTTCTTTGATGGGAGCGAAAGTTTACAAACCAATCACACGCGGCGGAATGTTAATGTAATTAGCCGACACATTCAAAGAAAATACAAAGGAACCAAAATAGTCAAGAGTTATCTTCATTGAAACTCGGGAGCATCATAACATTAAATTCGAATTATAGAATAAGAGACTAGCCTCTATTCGGGTTCCAACTTCAATTTGCTATCGATTCCCACCTAGCCTCTTGCCCCCACAACGCAAGTAAGCGAAAGACCGCCACGTTCAAACGATGCCCTAGCCTCCAACAAGGGTTCACGAATTGAACGAACGCGACGCTTAACAAAAATTCAGCAACTTCAAGCATTTAATCTCTCAAAACATAGACGAAACACCAAAATAAGTCCGATTCAGCTTCAAGTAACACTAAACCATAAGTTTCAAAGCATAAAATCACACGCCAATCACCCAGAGGTTACGACCGGTTACTCACATGGCTGAAGTTAAAACATGAGCAAGGCACTCATCATATAATCAAAACAATACGAGATCATAATTCAACAATATCTATCAACATGATGAACAAGAATTCAACGACCATAACAAAAACAAGCTTAACACCACACAGGACGCGGGCGTGGAAGAGTCTACTCGGCGTCGCCGTGCTTACAGTAGCTAAAATATAAACTCACCTCTGCGGGCCTCTTCGTTCCCTTTACTTCTGCTTTTGCTTCTCCGCTGGACTTCTCGTTATTTTCCGTAACTTTGTCCACAGCGACTTCGGAATTGTTCTCTTTCGTACTCATCTTAACTGCCGACAACAGACGCTACCACACACAACGCACCTCCAACTGGCTTTGTTCAAAAATGAAGATGGCGCGGGCTTGAAGCTCGATAAACCGGTGATTGGTTGATGACGCAAATAAATATAACATTCAAAAATTACATAAAATATTGAGTTATACGAATTTCTAGTGAATAATTAATAATTATTGCATTGTTCGTAAATACTAAGTTTAAAGGAAATAAAAAATAATAATGTAAACTTTCTCAGATGAGGGGTTAGAGAGTACCCAATGAATTGAGCTATATATGGGTTCGAGATACCGAAACTACTATACACTTCTTGGGTGGTGAACACGACAAATGTATTGTTTACTACTGTTTACTCCATCTTATGTCGATTTTCTCATTGATGTCGTTCGCGTCTGAAGTGAAAAAAATTCTTATTTATTAATCAAAAGAACACTGTGAAATCATTCTGAACACAGATGTATTGAAGGGTGCAGAGATAAAAAGTGCATTAAAAAGAGACTCTTTCTCTTGACACGTAAATTGTAGCTGAAAAAAATACTTACTTTCAGTAATAGGTCGCTCTTTGACGTTTTGAGATTTTGTGGTAAAGTAACTCTGGGAGTTGGATATAATGTCTGTGTTACATTCTTCTTCACTCAATATGTGATCTTTCTGCTCACTTCAGTGTTAGCATTGTGTCAACTGCGTTCCTCTTATTTATTGTTAAAATTTGTTCAATATTTTCTCTTATTATTTTGGAAGTGAAATGTAAGTATCAGCGTTTAGGTCAATATTGTTTCATTAGGATGCTGATCAAAACGAATTGAAAACTACGGTATTCTCTTCTCATGTGATGCTTCAACATTTATTAGCAGATTGCTCTGTTGAACATGCCTAGGTTATATTTTTTTGTGGGGCTTTAGGGCTCGTCAACAGCAAGGTCATTAGTGCCCTATTTAGGTTATATTCGACCGAATTTGTTCTCTCTAAAGTTATAAGACATTTACGTGATATGGTAAACATAGTGAGACTTATAAACTGCTCTTAGTTCAGCATTTATTTAATTGTTAATTTATCTTTTTTCTGCTTGAATGCTGAAGCATAATAACAAATGTCTCTCAAGGTTCTAAAATTTACATTGCTGAGGAAAATTCAATCCTTCATTACTGATGAATTGTCTTTAGTATAATATTTGGCATTGGTCCTTAACACTTGCCTTAAAATATTTGTCAAGTGGCTTTATTGGTTATGGGATGGGACTAATTGCATCTATTAGTTCTGTTTAAAATTAAGTTTCATTAATATTAATTGGCAGTATTCATCAGAGCAAATAGAAAACTTTTGAAACTTGAATGCTTATGTGTTTTGATACATGTTAGTAGTCTGGAAACATTTTCTTTTTAGTTGATAACTGATGACATTTGTGTCTGAATTGAGAAGTTATTCAAAGTTTTAGTCTGCTGTACAATCTGGTTGCACAGACTAATTAGCTGACATTTCTTCTAGGTTGATCTCTCATGTTTTATTTTTGAGGTATTATTACAAAGTAATAGATGTAATTTTCTTCTGCTGTAGGAATAGATTAGCATCTATCAACAAGAATGTGTGAGAGAAGAAATATCATACTTCTTGAAATTATATATTACATCTTAAAATTAATTTTTTGAAATATTTCCTAGGAAAAAGTAATAAATTTTTGGTTCAATTGTGAGGTATATCTTCATTGAATGTATTCTATACTTTGGTAGCCTTTGAAAAATTATGTTCTCATTTTGCATGCTACTATGACATCTCTTAACGGTGTCATTCCTTGGCAAAAATTTGTTAGTCAAAATTTAACCCACATTACATGCCGGGTAAAACATTTTCTTCTGGAAGTTAGGAGTGTTATGAAACTTAAATTATTGCTCAATGTCATATTATTTGGATGGGAATGTCAGAAGGTTTCGTTTTTGTTACAGTTTCAATCTGTAAATATAGCTGAATAACACATTAAAATTGTACAAGTTAATTAATGTGTCGATTTTATAGCAGTTTATTTTTAATTTTGATCTGCGGGACACTGATGCTGACATCAGCGTTGCGGGTCAAGGGACAAGCATCGTATCCGCGCCAAACTTTCTTGATGTACGACCTATGTTGTGGGTCTACTGTGAAGAACGTGTGCGCGCGGTAACGGTAGTTATAAGGAAGCTTTTCTCATTAAAAATTACTAGCTGGAAAATCATTGCTTAAATTTACTTTACATCATATTCTGTATCGTAATCCCGCAGTTTTTGATTTACAGCTACTACAAACATGAACATTTGCTGTCAACGAAACGAGAGAAAACGACCTTGTTATTTCGGTTAAAAATTTTGTATCGGTTTGAGGTGAAATTTACAGAAATTTATCAACTTTTAGACTAGTTTGACCAAATTTGAGATAAAAATATCCTAAGGAAGTTAAATTTCGTTTCGGAAATCCTTACCCGTCACTGAGTCTTGCAGGCAATGTATAAACACGCAACGGTGTGATGAGTGTATCGCTGATGTTTTACAAGATGGTACTGTCGTTGTGAAGTCCAATGTTCTGTGCTCGTAGTCGCGTCGAGGAACTCGGCCTTCTCTCTTCTTTCTCATCCCATGACAAAGATTCCGTTGAAATTGAAGCGGCAAAATTGTCCAGCTTTTTCGCTGGCTTTGCCGATGGCAGTGACGACTGACAATCTTGAGTGGTTCCGGGGCATGCTTCTTTCCAGTGGTGGTGATTGGGGGGGAGGGGGGCAGCCATCTCCCACTTTTTTAAGGAAATATAAAAAATT
>NNCF01126066.1:250897-314075 GCA_002313205.1 Laupala kohalensis
GAGCTGCACGGTGATACGCCACTAGTGGTATGTGTTCGAGCACTTGGTCACTACCGAAACGGCAAACCAGTCTACAATGGTAAATGAATGTACATTAACAAAAAATTTCCGTAATTACCTTCAACTTCTCTCTGGCGCATGTACTTTTTGGTTGATGTTGATAAACCTTGTCTCAAAAAACAAATCGCCTGTCTGCCTTTCCGCCCCTAAATGTTTCCTCCCTAGACAATCCCCTATTTATATGGATGAGCCGACCCTGAGTGATGGTTCATTTCTCTTGTCTCAAGTAGACGTATGAAACAATTTGAATCACAGTTGTACAACTCTCCGTTTCGGAGATTACACCTTGAATGTGCGTCCTACCTTGTTCACCGCTTGTTATTATTAACATTTAAATTACGTAGTTTGATGAGCTGCTATCTCAATAACGGAATGTTGTAGAAGCGTGATTCAAATTTTGTTTTATTCGTCTACTCTAGACTAGGGAGACGAGTCGCCGTATATTAAAGATTATTGGTTAAATTTATTGTAATTTATATTGGAACGGGGCTTACAAAATAAAAATAAAAAAATATACTGGAACATAGGATTTCTGAGAATTTCAGTCGAGGGAGATCTGGTATAGATGTGCTTCCGGTTTAGCGCCGAAAAATTGTAGTGTGTTCACGAGAAGAGATTAGGACAGGCCGCTTACCTGAGTTTTTTTTCCATCTTCGGCGAAGGCTCTACTTTTGGTTGACGACAAAATTTTTGCCACAACCCATCCCCCACTTTGAATTTCCGATCGCCGTCACTTACCGCAAGAGTGAGAGGCCGTGCATAAATTACGGAACGTTTCCAGGTGGAGCGGGGTATGGGGGAGGAGATTGTTTACCCTTTGTGCTGACGTTCTTTTTCTCTTCATTTACAAATAACACTTACTCTTAGACTAGTTATTTTAGATTAATCTGATATTCAAAAATAACATAAAAAGCCAGTAAATTACTTTATTGTACTCCACGTGGTCATACGCAGTTTGAACTGCTTGGCAATAAATGTATTTATCACTCAATCGCTTAAATTGTGTATACGCCACTTACTGTTTTCTGTGGTAGGTTAGGCACTTGACACTTTAGTTCTCTTATACACGAGTCATTGGATTAAGTTCAGGAATTGAGTTGAAATGGTTTCACCCTCTTTAACCGTCGCATTAAGCCATAGTTAACGAGTAGACAGATAGCCTGTTTTCGACTCACAACTTCAGAGTACCAACTCGGGAAGGGAATTTTGCATCGTCTATGGCCAAGTGAAAATTGTGACGAAATTAAAAATTGTATAGGGAGCCGCCTGTGATCACTATCCCCTGTATGGGGTGTGACGCAGGCTCACCGCAACTGGCCATGCGGATGTTGGGTATAGATGTTGAGAGTCGAGGCGGATGTTGCAGCGGTAGCACACCTGCGGCCAAAGCAGTTTTCGGATTCGAATCGCGGTCCGTCGCAATTTTCACCTAGCCGTAGACGATGCACTTCCCTCCCCGAGTAGGTACTACTTTGCCTTAGCCCGAGAGTGGAAGTGTGAGACTTGGTAATGGTAGGGTAGAGGTGTCGACTTCCCAAGGACTCCACACACCAAATATTTTTTAATTTCACGTCACTGTCCAAACTATAGCAGCGAAACCGGAATGAGTAGACTCAGCCAACTGGTAACTAAATAATTCACATGACTGGGGCAACCAAGGGAACGGCTCAGTGGAGGAGAACTGGAAGCTGAAAAAGAAGGAAGGAGAAGAGGCAAGCGTTTACTTAACATAGAGGAATCGACTTCCCAAGGAGACGTTTCTTTTTTTTTCATTTCAAAACATGCTTGTTAGTTTTTTTCAGTCTATCTGATCATAACACGTAAGTCCCTGCGGACCGCACGGCATGGTTTCTGATCCCTTCTGTATACAATCCATCGACATTCTAATGCAGAATTTCTTTTCTGTAATATCGAGTTGAATGAATTGGACGTGTATAGCGTACACGAATCCTTCAGTCTCTGCATGATGTTGGCCGTGTTGCGTACAGTTAATTCTCGCTTGTCAACATTAGCATACTGCAGAGAGTTCGGGAATTGGCCACAGAAACCCTTAGGAAACCATTTTACACGTGATTTCATGTCATATCTAGTCAGCGTGGCTCAGTGACTCTTGAGTTGCTGGCTGGACGGTTTCGATTCTCGGTAAAGTGGGGATTTTTCAGCACACTCAACATCCATACTGGCTCCCAGGCCTACTCAGCCTGCTGTAAAATGACTACCAGGGTCCATCCTGGGGTCAAAGCGGCCGGAGCGAAATGCTGACCACATCTCCTCCTAGCGCCGAGGTCAGGTAATTGCGGAGCTCTACCCTCCGCGTATTAATGGGGGGCACCTTCGGGGCCTGTTGCTGGATAGTTTGACTCTTTTACTTTGATGTCATTTACACTTCAAAACTTACCGATAACTTAGGAGATTGTAATCTTTATATAAACGATCGAGCTTCTGCAAATGGTGAAGAGGGTCCTGGCTATTCTTGAATTAATTTCTTAATTTTGCTATCTGCGAATGACAAAGATTTTCTACGTCTAATAATCGATCCCTTCCCCCTTCTGACCGTGGCAGGTAATGGCGGTCAACACATCCTTTGGCGTGGTGTTTTCTAAATTTGGTCTTTTTGTTTATGTTGTCCAGATCTCGCAAATTAACTATTCCAAAAGTACATGTTAATACAGATATAGCCCAGCTATATATTACCATTATCAATTTTGTTTTCATTTCAATGTGTCTTCATTATGTAAATGAGTCTTCTTCATGCTTGTCTTGAAAACACTTTTTGAGATCTAAGTGGTAAAGTTTGTGATTCTGAAGAAGACAAGATACTTATAATTTTGATAATTATAATTGAGATTATGAATTAACCATGAGAAATGAGCATAATCAAATGCTTCCTAATAGTCGTCATATGCAATGAATAGATTCTTTGATCTTCTTCGACCCTTGGCCCAAATAAATGGGACAATGACTAGTTGTTCTTTGCAACTCATATATTTCTGCACTCAACCTTTTTGCTCCTTTGCCATTACCGAATTGTGGTCTAAAAATTTGAAAATCATATCTGCTCATATTGTTAGTAATTTATAAGTAGTTGATAACCATGTTATTGGGTGATAGTTTCGAGGATTATCTCGACTTTCAGTTTTGAAGAGGAGATAAGTAATGCCGTATGTAAGGAAATGAGGTACATTCTGGAGTTCCTGAATCATCTGGTTAAATACCACGGCTAAATGTTCATGGATACAAATGAACTTTTTCCACCAATAATTCTGTACTCCATCGATTCCTGGAACTTTCCAGTTCTGTGTTTTCTTCAAATTTGTATTGACGTCCTCTTTGATTACTAAAAAATCAGACATTGATGGCAATTGATAATTTGCTTCTTTCTCTTGAGAAATCCATTCTCCAGCTTCATGATTATTTTCTGACCACAGGTTTTTAAAATATTTTTTGAAATCTTTTCTCACGTGTGTGTTTACTTGTGTGGCAAGGACATTTCCTACTGAATTATAAAATCATCTGATTTCTATGAAGTTTTCGAATTTGTTTTACTGTGATAACTTTTTGATACCTGTAGAGACGGAAACCTTTTGATTTTAGTTTTTGCTTGAGAATGTGTAAATAATTTTAGAGCTTCGGATTTTGTTTTTTCTGAAATTTCACATTTGATGCGGAGTTTCTTAAATATTGACATTAAATACTGGATCAGCGTTTTCCCACTTGCACCATTTATGTAAGATATTTGTCCAGTTTCTCGGTGCATAGTCTGAATAGCTACATTTAATCTCGAATAACACTCTGGTTTTCTGCTGGAGCGAAGATTTTTCGTCCTGTGCTTCCATTAAAACTTTTCTGTGGAATAGGATGCTTCATTATGTTCAGGAATGCTACACCTGCGGACACTGCAAGATGAAGTGATAGTAAATAAATTTTTTCTGAAATGACTTGGGAAATTATCTTATTTAAATGAGCTGTGACTTAATTTGTTTGTTTGGGTTGAACCTCTCAAGCGAGGGTCTGTGTTCAGGGGACGTTCTGTCATACAAAATGATATTACGTCTAAAGAATTGTTCAATTTTGTAGCAGAGTTCATCATTGACGGAATTTTGTCCGGATTCTTTTTCAAGTTGAAAATTTGTTCATTCTTCTCATTTTCAGGATGTAAAATAAGGAAATTTTCAGTGTTAAATAAATTCTAATATCCTTCCTAATATGTTCTATTCGTAGCAAGAATTAATTAGGGTGTATTCAGTGGAAACTTGGAAAAGTTTAGTACCCAATACGCAGTTAATGTGGTGCTGGCGGGTGATCTGCGTGAAAACGAGGCGTTTGAAGGACAAGCAAGACGCAAGTTGCAGAAAAGAATCCTTCACGAATATTTAATTCAAGAATGCTGCATGTAAAGAGAGAATTTATGTTTTTCTTCACTGGTTCATTATGTTATTCAAAAGTCGAATTTAATGTGAGTAATTCAAGGTAAATAATTTTTCAAGTTCGTATTTAATGATAAATTCATTCAAATTTTACAATTAGAGTAAGTTTTGCTGAATAAATTCCTGTTGTTCATTGTTTTCATATTGTATTTTATTGTGCCAACATCGTTATCCCTGTTTTTATTAGGCCAATGAGTTAATTGGGTGTGAATAAGTTTGTGCTTCTAGTGAGGCCATTGCCACAAGTTTATTAGGCCAACAAGTCATAATATTAATATTAAAGTTATGTTATTAATTAAAGTTTCTAGCTTGATAGTAGCAGATGGCGCTCAATGGGTTTTTAATTAATCATGGTGTTGTAGCCCTTAGTTTATGGTGTATTTATGTAGAGGTAGGAGTAGGGTATCGTGTGTTAAATTGATTTCTGAACTAACACAAATCAAGTATAAGGTCTTAGACTTTCATAGCACAGTATGCTTACGAAACCTGAGCTACTACCTCATTATTATTATTATTATTATTATTATTCTTTCTCTTCTTCTTCTTCTTCTTCTTCCAACCATCACTGTGTTCATGTCGTCAAGAGCCAGATCCTGCGGATGGCTATTAAATTCCAATGGGCACTCTCAACTCTACTCTTCACTCCCTCTCAAAAGTAGCGCCCATCACAAAATTTATTTACTATCGTGCCCGGAAACAAATAAGCAAGGCATTCCACGACCCCTCCCCTGGCAACATTTTCATTTAATACTCTCGTCATCTGACCCTCAAAGTTGTCTTCCTCCTATCGACAGCATCCTTGCGATACTCTTGAACTCCACATTCTATCCCTAATTTCTGTCGCCTCTTCTTTCAATCTCACCTTCACACTCAATCTTTCTCTTCACTCCCTCCCAACTCTGTACTTCTCTTCCCCTATTACTTCCAACTCCCATTCTAAGTAGCTAAGTGGCCGGATTCCGGAGGACAAGGTACTCGCTATTTTTGTTGAAGGGACATTGTCTTAGACCTGGCCGTGAGACCATCCATGAAGAGTATGGTGAAGACATGGATAGTGCTGCCACAACAACGTCTGTAGTCTTTGGTCTTTGTGCTGAAACCCATTGCATATCTATCCCGTTCATTTCACCGACTACTCTCCACGGATTTAAATGTTTAATTAATAATTTAAGATTACCTCAATTTCTCCTATAAAACTTCCTTTTTATTTTATTTATTAATTTTTACTGTGTAGAATGACGTTTTCGATAATCGATAGAGCACTGCGCAGTTTTCGTCTGTAATTGGCTGATTTGCCGTGACGTATACTTCAGCAACCTTTTGTTACGTTCCGCTGACATTATTGCATAGCTGAGCGGTCCTCAACCAACATCTTGTGTACAAGTTTCTGTGTTTCAAAGGATATACCCCATTTAGATTTGAAAATGTCATCCCACGACTTGCAGATTCTCGAGGACATGGGTTTCGAAAGGGACAATGCGTATGTATTATTTACTTTATTTACTGATTGAGGACAAACCATAAAATAATGTGAATATACGGGTATGGACATGCAGTCAATCAATGGCGGCAATACGGCATGGCGGCATTGTGAAAATTTGTTTACGTACAACTTATAAATACAATTTACTCGATTCTGCAAAATCCTCGCAGACATAGAGGATATAAATTCTCACAATTTGGTTACATAAACTATTTTTTTAAAATTACAAGCACATAATCTGCTCCCGCGAAATAACTGAAATGCGAGTTGTTGGCAATATCCGATCTGACTTAGCTTGTTAAGTTTATGAATTGGCTTTCATGAATTGAATTCTTTATTTTTCACATTCTCTTTCCCCTCAAATTTCGCAGATTAAAAAAAGTTATTTTATTTCGCAATTTCCTGCATTATTCGTTTGTCATATTAATTAATTCCCATTTTAGTTCACATTGGTTCCCAAAGAGCACGCTGTGGTAATTTATGATTGGTTTATCGAGTAAGGCGTATATTTTAACGTGTCTTCTATTGTTGATGCATTCCGCAAGAATTCTGGGTAAGAGTTCAACTGTCACGTGGTCACAATCTGCATTATTACACCGTGAGTTCAACTGTCGAGTGGACACAAACCGTCATACTAGCTCTACATTTACTGTGTCGAGGGCAATCTCACGTTAAGATTTTGAAAATGTCGTTGCTGGATTTGGAGGTTCTGGAGGACATGGGTTTCGACAGGGACGAAGCGTATGTATTTAATTATTTAATAGACAAAAAAAATATACAATTTTGTGTACTGTCATGAATATCAGCTAAGCTGCATTTTTTGAAACTTTCGCATTCGCTGTCATTCTTTGAAATGGACTTAAAAGTGGACGGTTCCACGAAATCTCGTGCATAGACGTGACGAAATATAACGTATCGTAATTTCTAAAAACAGGTAATGAAACAGATTGAGTGATTCGCGCCATGCGTGGGCACGGCAACATCATGTGATATATATGTTAATGGTTGTCCATGTGTAGATTCATTTAGCTGGGAACGGAATTGCGTTTGGAATGACGGGTGGCTTTTTTCAGAGCACCAGTTTGTTCGATGATGAAACTTTTGAAGCTAGAAGCATTCCCTAAATAAAAATAATGGCGCAGATAGACCCGATGAGAGCCAGGTGTGTCAAAAGTACGCGGCCGAAGGGAGCGAGCTGCCCTTAGCCCCCGTCCCCTCACCCCCCGTCACACATACAATATCGAAATTGTAGAGGCAGCGCCCTAGTAGCTGCCGTATCATAAATTTAATAATATCAAGACTGAAGTATTGTAATATAAAACTAATTTTCTCTTTCAACATGAAACGTTTTATTAAGAGAAAGACGTGTCCAGAAAAAGACGAACACATCTGCAATTTTTAGATGTCTACCAAAATATATGACAAAAAGAAATGTATATAAAGAAATAACAAACAATTAGATTTGAATGAGATAGTTAAAGACTTTATTTTATAAACACTTGAGAGAGAAGCATTGTGGGAGAATATATGGTTGAAAATCCCTTTTATGTGAAATTCCAACTTATATTATGTTAATTTTGTGTTTTGATTAATTAGATAATACATGCTTATGTTAAAAACATCTTTCATTTTATTTAAGAAACGAATGTGTATGACATCAGTTGCAATACAAAAAGATCTTTCTTTTCCTCTCCTATTTAAATTCATGAGGTCGCCCCTAAGTCAGGATAATTCCAATGCTCCTGACTATGATCAAGTTGTATGGTATTCCAATAAGTCTTAAAAGCACTTACAAATCACTCTCGCAGTGTCGCCTTCGAACAATGTAGTATGAATATAGAAACAAGGGTGTTGTGGAGCCTGAGAAAGTGGGAATGACATTTGTGCACTGCTTTGGTCATGGGTGTGATGCTCCTTTTTAAGCTGTAGCCCGTATCAATCTATTGAATGTAGGCCCTACCACGATTGTGCAGTTTGTACTAGTTTGAAAGGAGAGAAAAATAAATATAAACTGCTACAAATAGTATAATTTCTCATTGAAATGATTCATCGTACCTAAATTAGGACTTATACAGCTGCAACGCTCAATATTTTGGATATAAAATTTTGGGAAGACTCCTGCACCATCTCTACTGATAGGTAAGGTTGACTATTTTATACTGACTGCTCAGGCAAGAGAACTCCCATACTGTCAAATTTGGCACTACACATCTGTTTAGAAGAGATGCTCATGTAGTGGCATTGTATTCATTACAATGTTTGGACTGTAGGAGAAATTTGACAAATAGGTGAAAAGACACTATGCCAAAGGACTTATACATAATATGATGGATGCAAATATATGATTCTCTACAAAGAAAATTGTTAGTAGGTGGTCCAATTAGCTGGGTTTACCAACAACTTGGCCCACGTGGAGGAATTAGTAGAAATGGTTAGTAAGTAGAAGATGTTTGTAGTTAGTAGTTGATACCAGGATAGAGATAATTGGTGTCATTTCACTCTTTGAATGTGGTTTCATTTCTAACCAATTACAAGATCATTTTTTAATCATGACATATCAACTAAACTTTCACTCTAATTGATTTCTGAACATAGAATATTACACCTCTGTAATAAACATAGAATTGCAATATGTATTTTGACCTTGTAGTCCAAAGATAGGGGATGTATCCCTAGTGCTATCCAATTGGTGACCTGCGAAACTTTTTTTATGGCCAATGAAAAATACATATTGCAATTTCTTGGCCTCAGCACTAGGAGGAGGAGGTATGGCCAGCATCTCGCTTTGACTGGTTTGACCCCAGGATAGATCTGGTACTAATTTTATAACAGGCAGTAGGCCTGGGAGTCGGTCTGGATGTTGAGGTGTGATGAAAAATCCCCACCCCACCAGAATTGAACCCTGGCCATCCAGCCAGCAACTCAGCGCTCTACCCACTGAGCCACGCTGATTCCACAAATGTATTGTAGGCACTGTAAAAATTCATGCATTTGTAGTACATGTAGTTCAAATGTCATGTATTTGTAGGCACTACAAAAAATTTATTGACTAAAATTTTATATTAAAGAGCACATAAAATATAGTTCTTTGTCCCTCCATAAAGATTCAAAGCATCTTACCATTACAAGTAGAACAAAATGTGAATGATCAGCAAGATACCCATACACATTAGAATTATAAAGACTGCGGTAAGAGACTTTTCAGGGTGATTATGAATTATGACCCAAATAATGTTTTAGAGCTTCTGAGAGGTGTTGCACATAGAATTATTTACTTATTAGGTGTGATATTTTAATTTTTATTTACTGTACTTTTTTATGATACAAAATATAAGGATTTTTATTACAATCTCTTTGGACATTATCCATTGTCTTTACCTGTTTATATCTTCACAACAGGTGTAGTTTGTTTGCAATGTTTCAGACATTCTACGTCAGTCAGTCTTCAGGCATCTGGCACCACTAGTATTCGAACCAGGGTACTTTGGTTTGAATACTGATGCTTCCAGACGCCTGAAGATGGATGTTGACATAGAATGTCTGAAACGCAAACGAACTACACCTGTTGTGAAGATATAAACAGGTAAAGACAATGGATAATGTCCAAAGATATTGTAATAAAAAAGATAATATAACATTGTCAAGCATTTCACACAGAGAAGAAAACAAAAGCACTTGAAAAAGGGTTTTTGGTTTCTAATAAATAAATTATCGGTAATTGTTGAATCAGTGAAGTATCTTTTTGATGAGTTATAGGTTGGTAAACATGCTAGTTTACTGGATTGTTCACTAGGCAGTGAACTTTTAGGATATGTATGCAATGGGAAGAAAAAAATAGTGTTTCGTTTCTTTAACACAGTGCCGTCCAACTAGAGTCCCACAACCTCTAGTGAATTTTACATAAGATTTTTCATCAAACATTGGGGGACACAACTTAGTGTTATAGGTCTATGCTGACAGAATTAATATTTGACATAACATAGCTGGTGAGAGAAAATATAAAATTGTATTCAGAATCACCCTGTCATATATTTCAATGTGAAAACATTTTATTATAATACTAAATATTAAAAATAATTTTTGGATAAAGAAATATAGTATTTAATTTTTTAAGTTTGAAATGATATAAATTTGTTGATGAGAATGAAACTATCACATTACAAATAAATAAATATGACCCATTAGTTTTATTTGTTGAGTGACATTTTGCCTTACCACTTCCCGTGCTACCCTAATCAATTGAAAATGTGTAGAAAGTGGTCCACTGGCTAAGATAAATTGGATAACACTGCTTTAACATACTGAGGAGCACCAGTTTTCCTAACTGTACTCTCCATGTTTCAACATCTTTAAATTCTACATTACAATCTTTAGATTGTTTTATAGTAAGTTAGAGAGTAAATTAGTTGTTTTTCCTCCACGTGGTCATACGCAGTTTGTACTGTTTTTTGACAATAAATTTATTATTATTTATATTATTTATTTATTTATTTAATGTTTCATTTATTTTGTAACTACTTTAAATTTAGGGTCATGTACCAAAACAGCCTCTTTCCCATTTGTGTTATTGCCTGCTTTTGATCTTATTCACTGTAATATTATATCAATTACACAGTTAGTGTCTCTCACCTACTTTAAGTTTTGTTGGGTCATATTTGTACTTTTAGATCATTCTGTGTCAAATCCAGGACTGGCTCTGGGATTTTGGATGCCCTAGGCTAAAAACATTTCTGTGTCTCCATAATAATGAGATTTGCATGTACAACCCTTTATAGGTTAGTAGATAGTACTTCTCCCAGAGACCACATTCATAATAATAATAATAATAATAATATCCATTGTTCCTGGCTAGGAACATAGGTTGTCTACTAGTCTTTTCCATTTTTTCTTTTCCCTAGCAATGGAATGTAAATCGCTCCAGCTGCATCCTCACTTTCTCGTAACAGTCCTTCTCCATGTAGTCCGGGGCCTCCCTATTCTATGATGACCTTGTGGATTCAATTGTAATACTCTCTTACATGGCTCTTCACCTTCTTTGCATAATATGTGGCCTATCCATCCAAATTTCCACCTCCTGATTTCCCTGTTGACATTTATTTGACGTGTCATATCCCATAGTTGATCATTTGATATAATTCCAGGTCACCATATTTTAATTATACATCGAAGTCATTGATTCACAAAGGATTGAATTTCTTGGGTTACCAACCAGGTTTCACATCCATAAAGAAATAATGACTTGACATAAATGTTAAATAGCCTGATCTTAGTATTTTTATTAATTTTATTTGATGTCCATATCCTCATTTTACTGAAAGTTCCTCTGACCTTTTTTATTCTGTCATCTACATCTTTGTGAGTTCCTCCATTTTCAGACACATTGCTACCAAGATATGTGAAATCATATACCGTATTGATAGCTTTATTATCCAGCATCAGTTATCGCTGAGATTTAGTGTTAATTCTAATTTCTACAGTTTTTCTGAAATTAATTTCTAGATTCATCTTTCAAGGTATTAAGCTTATCTTGGATATGTTCAAATTTATGTGCTAACAGGCAGACATCATTCTTATACANTCTTCCGGCATTTCAGTCAGTGTCCATTGAATGCCTCTTATTATTTTGCATAGTCCTTCTTAGAATTTCATCCAGCACCAAAAGGAAGAGTAAAGGAGATTAAAGGTCATTCTTATCTTACCCTGGATGTGGTCTCAAAAGGAGAAGATAGTTGGCCATCTTGTACTCTGCTGCTGAAATTCATTTATTATTTTATTTATTTTATGCCTTTTGGCAAGGTTCAGGCCATGAGGCCTGCTCTTCCACCTAACCATTGGACTTGGGAGAGGGAATAGGGCAGGAGAGATGTTGGGTTGCCTGTTAACTTATGGTACCAAGCAGACATTTGTCTGGAGTAGGTGAGGGAAACCCCAGCTGAAAACCTCACCTAGTTCGGCCGAGCAGGGTTTGAAACCACGCTCTACCGCTCAGCGGGATCGTGGAAGCAAAGACACTACCACTAGACCACTGCTGTCGGTTATAACACTCTTAAATTAAATTAATTATTTTTCCTGGGTCTCCTCTGTCTTTTAATCTTTTCCATATCCAACTTCCATCCACAGAGTCAAAAGCTCTCTCATAATCAATGAACAGTAGGTACAAGGGGGATTGTCATTCTAATGATTGTTCTATAACTAATTGTAAAGTGTTAATTTGGTTGACACAAGATATTCCTGGCCTTAACCCAGCTTGTTCTCTTCTTATCCCTTTTTCTAGATATTCTTCCCAATATAATACGGGTAAATGCTTTACTTGTTGTAGTCAGTAAAGTAAGTCCTCGCCAATTGCTACATTACCGTTGGTCTCCTTTCTTTGGAATTTTAACAATCCTACCTTCTTTCCATTCAACTGGGAATTTTTCTTCTTTCCATGGAAGAGTGGGCTTAATAGTTCGGAAGTAGGGTGAGCATCAGCTTGTAAAATTTCTGCAGGTGTGTTATCTGTACCTGCTGCCTTCCCCTTCTTCATATATTCTTTGGCTGTAATTATTTCCCTTTTAGATGGTAGTCTTGTACTGATTTGTAATTCTGGCCTTGTTGTTGTGTGTTCACATGCGTAGTGTTCTATAATTGATTGTCTTTGTCAAGAAAATATAGACCTTGTTGGCACATCTGTCCTTTTAATGCATAATTGGGATCATCTTATCAGTGTCATATTCTGTCATTCCAGTACCTAGGTTACATGAGGTTCTCCAGTATGCTCAGTTCCGTGCCATTTCAACCTTCTGTTAATGTGGCTTTTCAATAGTATGAAATTTATTCCAATGTCTTTGTCACATTTCCATCATTGGTTTAAAATGTCAATATTCAAAATACAACAACGGAAAATATTTATTTTTAGAAACTTAAATAAAACTCAAGATTCAGAGAAGTCAGAATGCTCCCTGCCACCAACCACAGTGGAGTAGTGTGTTTCCAAACTGAATAATTGTTATTCCCACTTTACATTGACAAGAAATAATTTCATTAAAATATTACAATACATTACAAAAAACAATTAATTACGTTATGCTGGCACACATACATTTTGGTTGTTGTTCATCAAATCATTCATTGTACATCAAAAACCAAATCACCTGCCTTTCTGCCTCTACATTTTTCCACCATGGGCAATCATTTAGGTTATCTAAATAGACAAATCAGCCTTGGTCAAATCAATTGAAGAAAAATAATTTTTAATTTGCAGTGTGTTACTAGTTTCCTAATAGTATAGGGAGTTGTGTGGTTACAAAACCAGCTTCATTACTTATTGCCAATTTTTCTAGAAACATAAAAACCTATTTACCTGACAAGAAATAATGAAATTTTTAAAAATTTATTTTTGTGATTTTTAGACAATTGTTAGTCTGTTATGAGTGTACAAAATAAGAATTACAGGTATTATAAATATTTTAAAAATAAATATTTTATTTTTTATGCAGCTGATTTTGCATTGTGCTTATTCGAAATAAAACATGTAAATTGATGTGGTTTAAAAAACCTTTAGTGTTTATTGTACCTAAATATGTATTAAAAATAATAAGAGATGTTATGGATAAGAATTTCAAATAGAAGAATGAAAAAATACAAAAAATTTTGTATTCTGTTTCAAACATTACAATCTGCAATATGACAAGTATTTTCACATTAATGTTTTTCAGGAGTTGGAAGTTCATTGTTGAAGTTAGGCTGCGATTGTACAATGTTTTTATAGAAACATAAAAAATGTAGGAACATCTGCCTCTCAACAAAGTGCTTCAGAAGTGACATTACATCTTCAATTTTTGGATATTGTGCTTCTTCCACAGTTGGTACTGCAGATGAAGGATAGTCTGAAGCTCATAATTTTTTTGGAGGGAGACACTTCTAAAAATTCCTCTTTTTACTCAAAAGTGCAACATTCCCTTAACAAGCGAGTCATAGCCATTCTAGACTCTCTCAAAGAAAACTTATGCATGGATTGAATTTAAAATGCCATCTTCCTGGAGGATGCAAAACATATGACACAGCATCTTAACATTCATGAACAATGCCAGGGAAATGCATAACTGACCTGAAGGATGGAAATGTTTCTGTATACTCTTGAGGTTTGATCAGAACTTCACACTGATAAAAATGATTTTAAAACCAACCCCCTACTTTACAAGCTAAGATGTGCACAATGCAACAGTTTTTTATGCTGATACCTTTGTAGACTGGTAGAGGGGTACATTGACACTAGGAGACTGATGATAACTTATAAAGACAAAAAAAGTGATTTATCTGGATTTGAAACCACACTACTCAATTGTTAGTGCTGAGCTCTAGACTGTACACTGATTTTCCACTTCAATGTTCCTCTTCAAGTTGCCCTCTGCATTTATTCCCAGAAAATGGTTTGCACATATACAGAAGACTGTGTCTACTTAATTCAAAGTTAGAAGTGGATTTTCAAGAGGAATGAGGGTTATTAAAAGAAAAATAGTGATTTTATCAATATTTGTTATAGAATAATAGGATAATTTTGTCAATAGTAGACTTGTTGATATGTTTCCCGGAGTTTGAGTGTTTTTACATTTATAAGAAATTTGTGTGGTGCAGTGTCTTTTAGAAGAGAATGATAACCAATAAATCCAATTCCTGTTTCTATCCAATTAATATTTGCTTTGCAATTATTTTCTGATCTACTGTGATTTTGTATTTGAAAAATCAGAGTAATAGGTGAAAAGTTTGAAGGATTTGTTACATAAATCACCTTAACACGTGATATTGTACCATTAGTTTTTTATGATGTACATTTCCATGTTTGAGTTCAGATATTCTGTTAGGAAACATAAGGCTTGGTTGTAGTTAACATTGGATTAAAGTGTGAGTAACTAAGTTGCAAATGATTTTCCAGATTCTGAATCTTTTATACCAGTGGAGTTGTTGCAGCCTGATAACAAAATCAGCCTTTATATAAAGAGCCGGATGTAAATGGTCCAAACATTTATTTTACCTAAAGATTTTCAGCCTCTTCATAAAGTAGTTGGTCATCTGCCACCTTTTAATCTATATATTTATAAAAGCGAAATACCACTCACACACTGATTTATTGACTGATTAATCACAAAATCTCAGAAACTACAAAGTCTACAAACTTGAAATTTGACCAGTGGATTCCTTTTAGGGTGTAGATGTCTGCTAAGAAATGATTTTGTGAAACTCCACCCCTAATAGGGTGAATTAGGGGTTGAAATGTTTTATGTATGTATCCCTCCATAACTCTTTAGTGTCTGGAGCAGTTTCAACCAACTTTATTCACAAATGACTGATTATCTTACAGTAAGCACTGTAGGGGTAAGATGCTCCTGACACCCCTTGGGAGGGTGTGGGAAGAGGGTGACATGTAAAAATAATGAAAAGATCCTGTAACATATGTGAAACCATAGTTATTGGTGCTGTTGAGATGGATAAGGATTCCTCCGATGCTTTGTAAGTTCACAATTAGTCCAAATTGGAGATATTAAACCCTAGTGGGAGTGGGAACAGGTGGCAGTTTAAAATTATCAAAATGTCTGATATTGGTGCTGAATACATCCGTTTTGCGGTCGCAGAAGAGTAGAGTCACACTCTCATTGCTGCTTAAGTCCACTATCACCCCTATGAGGGAATATACTCTGTTTGGTTAAGGGATGAAATGTAAAAATAATCAAAAATTGACTCGTATTAGTGTTTCCGGGACCACTGAAAGTAGTAGAGACATTTGAAGACCCCCAAGTCCAAAATCAGCCCGTATACACCATTTGCACCCCAAGGGTAGGGGATGCTAAGTGCAAATGATCGAAAATAATAGATATCTGTGACAAATCCAGTTTTCAGCATTGCTGAGTTGATTGTAACATCCTGCAATCATGTAAGGCTATATTCAGCCCTATGGGAAATAAGACACTCTTTGCACCCCGTGGGTAAGGGATGGGAATGGGTTGACATGCACAAATAATCAAAATGTACCAATATAGGTGTGGAGATCAAAGATTTAGGGATCACTGAGATTATTAATGATATTTTCGATGCTGTTTAAATCAATGATCAGTCCTATAAACCCCAGCACCTCAGGGAAGGGCATGACATATAAATTATGACTCTCCCCACGTGTGAGACTCGCCGAATGACTCAACCCTACCCACTAAAAGCCCTCCTGAATTACAACATACCAAAACATATCTCAAAACATACATCAAAACATTAAGGACAAAAAATGGGGGGAGGACATAAAATGAGGGGGGACAAAGAATGAGGCGTAGGACAAAAAATGAGGAAAATGTAAGATACCCTAACCCTAATAGCATCAGGATCGAAAAGAACAAGAGGTGACCAAGGAAGGTCAGGAAAGAGAAAGGAAGGAGCATAGCACAAGTAAGTGAAAGCAATGTCAGACTCAGCTCGGGACCCCGTGTTCGCCAAATACGTACGTACTAGATGTAAGTCCCCTGGGGGGGAAACAGATTGCAAAAGGTATTTTGTGAAGTCAAAGAGAAACACAGCCAACCTTTAAGTAGCTTAAAGCACATGGAAAATAATATGTTGGGATGAAAAATCCAAAACTTACTTCATGAAATATTCTAATAAACAATTCCAACTTGCTAAAATTATACTAGTACAATCATTACAGAAATGACCTTCGATGTTGACGAGCCCTAAAGCCCCACAAAAAAAAAAAAAAAAAAANTGAATTTGATGAAAGTCTACAGGACACTTTTTTACTTCTACTCAATAATTCTCAACAGTTGAAATTTCACAAAAAATGTATCCATCAGTATGCTGAATACTTATTGGTTTGGCCTTAAAAAGCCAAAAGTCTTTAAGTACACAGTTACCAGATAGTAATGACTTGAAGGAAATGGAGTTGATAAAGTCATAGTGACTATTGACATATTAATCCCTTTGTTAAATTTCTGAAACTCTATTGTTGTATTGAAAATGTATTTAGTTAGCATATATGTGTGTAAATTAAAATGTAAATATATTAAATAAGATTGATAAAATGTAAATATATTTAGTTAAAATGGAATAAATTATCATTTAAGAACTAAAAATATTAAGAACATATTTAAGTTTGTGGTAAATGGATTCCGACATCAAAATAAGGATTGTTATTTTGTCACATTTACACAATAATATAAATAGATTCATGGGTATAAATCATGCAAATATTTACACAAATATTGAATGGGTATCTTAATCACATTCACCATAAAGGTAGTACACCAATACCTCTATAGATATAATGAAAGTATAATTAAACTATAATTCTTTAATAGATTTTACAATCAACTAATTTGATACAAAAAATGGGAAAAAAATAACAAAGTTGTTTTTTGTGATTTTTGAGCTCGAAAGGTATGAATTTCTTCACAAACAAATGAGAGTCAGGTGCTTTATTAACCAACTGAAAATAAATATGACATTCATTTTATTAAGTTGTGGCAGAGGGCAGGCCTGAAGATCTTCAGCCTGTTGATAAAATTAATATTTGTTTCATTACTATCCTGCTCTTATAAGAACCTAAGCTCTTTGTAAAAGAGAACTGATTTTATTATCAGGCTGCAACAAGGGTAATTGTCTTTGCTCTGCTCAGCTATGATTTGATTACAATTTGGTGATTGTGTATTCATAATTATTCTTGGAGGTATGTTTATTATTGTAACAAAATTGGATGCTTTTTTAAGACATGGAGACTTTTTACTTCTTTTTTACTTATTATTTGTTTGTAAAAGTTTATGAATAAAAGAAGTGTATAGATTGTGTTTTACAATTTCATAATCATATCGTTCATACATATTTGCATTGGCCTGTTTGTTGAGTATTATGTAGTACATGGAACTCAAAGCATGAGTAAATCTAATTGTAACAAGGGGCATCAGATGTTCAAATGAACTTGTTACAAATTAAAAACAGTATTTTTCCTCATGTTTTTTCTTTTTATTTACTGAATAATTAGAAATTTCTCTTAATTTTTGTATTCAAGCTTACTCCTAAACAAGTGATTGATAAATATGAAGGATTTCAAAATAAACATGGGTTAATTGGAAAGTGACATGGTTCAATTCTTCCAACATTTTCCTTCAAGCACCTGAAAAAACTAGGAGAATTTGCTGATTGTTTTCAGGTACATTTCTATTGGTAATCCGGGCAATTAGATAATTTACTTACTTATTTTTCCACATAATGTTTTAATTGCAAAACAAACTTGTAGGATGAATTTATACCTGAAAGGACCATAACTGAAGAGTAAATATACCTATTATGTTGCCCAGTGTCATCACATTAGATATAAACAAACTGGGTAAAGATTTAATCCAATGTCCCCTCCGCCACTGACCGGCACCAACCTCTCATAGATGGCTGGATATTAGCATGCATCAACAACACAAGTTCTTTCTCACTATGTTGTTGAAGGCTATGTAATGAGGACAATGTGCTATATTTAAAAAAAAACAGGTCTGATCATTTCTTTTTCTTTAGCAGTAAACAGTAGGCCAACATATAAGGTCATAGTCAAAAAATAAATTAATACTGTCTCATTTTAGTTTTTGAAGCAATGACATTTATGAATCTTTTTGGCAAAAATTTAATAATTGTTCATAAAAAGTGCTTAGGTCTTTAGTAAATCACAATTGGTTTATGATCAAAATGACTACAACTATGTGAGTAGTGCCATTAAAGGTAACACGATATAGACCTAGTATAGGTGATGAAAATAAATTTGTGTGTTTGTTTTTGTAAATGTGGCTCCAATTGTAAACATATAAAAAATATTTAATTAGAAATAAAATGAAAAATATACAAATAATTTAAATATATAGCAATACATATCTATAAACAAGCTTATTACCAGCAATCTTAAATGCACTGAAAGCATATTTTGCAAAATACTACTTTTAAGTCACTTAACTAATGTGCTCACTTTTGAAGCAAAATCAATGTGTACTTTTAAAAATTAAATGGTTTTCTTTTGGGAAAAAGCACATGAATACAATATTTCTTCAAGTTCTAACTTTTGGGCCTAATCAATTTCTGTAGCTAATGTAGTAAGTGTATTTAGTGTTTCTTGTCCCTTCGTATAATGTAAATATGTCTTTATGGGCTTTATAATACTAAAGTTACATTCAGTGCTCAAAACTGATCAACATTAATCATAGGTTTCAACAAAAATATCCTTGTAACCCAATAATTTGTAAACAAATTCTTGCAGTTTTTTTTTTCTTCAGAGATTTTTAATATTTATGAGTTATAAATTTAAAATATCTTTAGGAAAAAACTTCTTACCTTTCAATTGCAGTGATTTAAAAAGTTGTGATTCCAGCTCTTTAGAATTCAGAGAGTTGTCTTAAATTTCATAAAAGAAAATTTCATGGACTTTAATTAGTTATAACATTTGGAGAAAAGAATTTAAATAACATACACGTCAAAAATTTTTTAGTTAGGAAAAACTAAAAAATATTCCAAACTTTCTTAAGATTGGGTTTTAAAATGTTCTAAATAATACTTATATATTTTCTTTGTGTTTTAATTATTTAAATAAAAATTTGAGGTAGGACCATGATAAAATCAATATTCATAGTTAAATATTTTTCTATTTCATGATTTTATCAATTTGTATTGTGTCTGTGCTTACTTGAATTGTGGAAATTAATTACATAATTTATGTCCACTATAGTTGCCCCATTTATTAAACCTTTCCCTTAAATAATATATTCATTTTGCCTTTTATTCTCATTCTGCACATTTTTTGTAGCCATTAAAAGTGTACATACCTTTTGGCTATGGGAAGGTACATATGTTACTGAATCTATTGTGTGTATAACATAGAAACTATATATTATATCTATGTACCCTATTACTCTTCAAAATGAAGTACATTCTTCCCATTCTCATTTCTTCATTAAATGATTTAGATTTTACTTCTGTTATCCAATTTTCCACATAATCTTGCCTTTTATATAATTCTTGCTTTCATTTTGAAATTTTCCTTTAATTATCCTCCAATTATCCATTTGTTATTCTTTTTGTTATTTCTTATACTTTCTGTATCATGTTTAATTGTGTTTTCTAGCTGCTTCATGCTCCCAGACTAGTCAGTGAAATTACTAATTTGAAAGTATGTTTCATGTAGTTTGATGTTGATTCTAGTTTTATCTGGAGTGATAATCTTTGAATTCTTAATAATTATATACCCCAAATGTGATGCAGTATGGTTATAAATGTATTGAATACATATATAAGAAGCAGAATATTGAGAGTATTAACATATTGACCTATATTTTAAATTTGACTCAGTATCGATGAACTTCTAGAATAGGTAAATGAGACAAAAGAATACCAATGTAACTGTTGACATGAATCTTTATCTGAAGACTAATTAAGTTTTGGTAAGAAAGAACATTTCATTGATGTGGAAATTTTAAAAGTATTCTTTTCTTTACTTCCTTTGAGAGAATTTTGAGCGGTTTATAAAATATGATAACTTAGGCCAGCTTAAGCCAGCCATTGAACTTGAGATCTGCAGTTTTGGCTGAGGCTTGTCAATCCCTACCTGTGTGTGAGTAAAGAGTCCATTAATTCCTTGAACCAGGGTATAAATCTATGTTCTGAGAAGTTCATCATAATTGATCAACCTCTTTGAGAGATTTATGCAACACACCGACATTTAGCTTGTATCATAATACAAGATGAAGACTTAGTCCCCTTCCTTTATTTGTCACATTATAGTGAAGACTGGGAAATGCATAAGCAATATGTGCAATTGCTGTGCTCCTCCAGTTTCACAATGTTCGGATTAAATATCATTTCACAATTTTCTTTCTTTTAAGCTAGAATTTGATGCATATTTGGCTGAAACTTCATGAGAATAAACTTACAAGAACTTTGAGAGAGGCATTTTTAATGTGAAATGAGAATCTATAACTTTTTTTAAATCTCTGGTAAAAATCGTGAAAATTTTTGGGTGTTATCTTGAGATACACCTAATATCAACATTAAGAGTGCAATAAAATATAATTCAAAATTTTATTCTTTATTGTCTTATTGATCAAAAATGTTAATGAGTATAATTATTGGTATTCTGATATGTTGTGAGCAATTGTGTTCTAAAATTTGTGTCTCAGATGTGAATGTGTCTTGTGTGGTGACATAGGTTTTGTTTTTGTGTTTTGCTAGTGCTTTTAGAACATGTTCAGTATCTTTTTTAGTGCTGTATGTCAATGTTTAATGTGCATCTTTTGTTAGAATTTAGTTCATCCCCCTTAATTTAACAAAAGGTTTTCATAAATCGTAACTCACTGTATAATTTTGCTGTCATTATGGAATATGTATCGTGTAAAATAAATGCCTTTACTATATGTATTATTTGCGTACTAATACAAGTATTTATTACCTGTAATTTTTATTGAGATCATGTGCCTTTATTCTTCAGGTCTTTCATCATTTTTTTGAGCTTATTTAGTTTTTATATTTTCTTTTTGGTTATTCTGCTTTGCTTTTTGGTATTAGGTTTTATTTCATCTATATGTATTTTTAATGATTTTTTATATCATTGTGTCCAATACATGACAATGCGAGACACAATATTTAATACACTGCTATGTAAAAATGATCTCCAAACAGTGTAATTTATTTGTTCGATGTTTACATTTGAGGAGTTAAAGAAATAAAGGAAACAAACATCCTTATTCATTGAAAAATAGTAAAAAGTAAGAAATATACATTACTGTGATAAGTGATTTATAAGAAGATTTAGACCCATTATTTTATTTTCAATCATTTGTATGTACAGAGATAAATGAAAAATGGTTCCGGGTATCACCAAGAAACAAAAAATACTATCAATTTTTTCTGTGAGTGACTTAGGAAAAAAATGGTACTTACACTATTCGATTAATCATATAGAGATCTTAAAATACGTTTTATGTATAGTATCTTAAAATATTTTGGATTAATCAGGTTATTGATACTTTAAGGATGAATGAATTACAACACTATCTTCCTTCGAGATAGCGCATTTTGGTATTCTCTGGAGGAAGAAATGGTGCTTCTTCTCGATTCTTTGCTGGAAACATTGCTTTCAAAATAGTTGGACAGAGACACAAAATACAAGGAGTAGATCATCGTTAACTAGGCCTCATCAGTTGGTTGTCGACCATGGATATGCGCCCGACGAGTTCTTTCTTCTGTGCTAGTGCAACGTCGATGAGGACTAAATTGTCCTATACGGGAATGTCAATCTCTGGCACATAAACTGCAGATGTTGCTGGTCGAGGGGAGGGTTTCTTCTGCACGTAGTTTCCACCCGGCCCTCTTCTTCTCTGTCTGGTTCAGAAAAATTATCTTCCTCCTCCTTCAACTGATTCTTCACTTAGCAGTACCAACTGTGGCGGTTGGCCGCAGTATTCTCCCATCTGACTGTGATGATGCCAAGATATTTCATGTCGCGCTTACACACGTCTTTATACCGCAGCTGGGGACGCCCTTAGGGTCTCTTGTTGGAAGCCCGGTCCCCTTACAGAATACCCATTGGAAACCGGCCATCTTTCATGCGGTGCACGTGACCAAGCCAGTCCAATCTGCGTTGTCTCAGCAGTGTGTACATAGTGGGAAGACGTGCACGCATAACTTCGACATTGGGCCCTTGGACGCTCCAGTTGATGCCAAGGATGCGGCGAAGATCCGGCAGATGGAAGGCGTTGAGCTCGTATTGTTGCTTGTCATAGGTTGTCCAGCTTTCACTCCCATAAAGGAGGGTGTTGATGACACATGCGCGGTAGACAACCATTTTTGTTGAAGTAGTCAACTTCGGATTCTCCCAGACTCGCGAAGTCAGACGCCCTTGAGTTGTCACAATTTTACCGACCCGCTTGTTAATTTCAGAATCCAGGGAAAAGTTATCAGAAACGCTGAGACCAAGATAGATGAACTGATTTACTACTTGAACCACATAGTAATCGATGGTGATGACACGTGGTGTGACCACATTCTGACCCATTAAATTGGTTTTATTCAAAATGACGTTTAAGCCAAAGTCTTTACAGGTTTGTGAGAATCTTTCCATGAGACCTTGAAGGTCTTTTTCACCATGTGAAGTCAGCATGTGCATCATCTCCGAAAAGCATGTACCTGATAATCTGGCGTATCTTGGTTTTTTCTTTCAGCCTTGCGATCTTGTAGCCCACTATCTGTTCTTGTGTGCATGTACACTCCATAAGTAGAAGTCCCAAGAGCATGTGTTAGAAGCAGGGAGAAAATTATTCCAAAGAGGGTTGAAGCAAGGTCGCAACCTTGCTTCACTCCTCCCTTGACGTCAAAGGGTTCTGACATACTGTCTCCGTACAGGACAGTTACCTTCATACCGTCATGGAACGATCTAATCATACTGTGTAGTTTTGGGGAACAACCAATAAAGAGGATAGTGAAGAACCCTTCCCTGCTAACCTTGTCGAAGAACTTAGGTCTGTGTAGGTTACGTATAGAAGGAAAATATCTTATCGATTGTGGAGAGCTCTGCCCGAAAACCACACAGATTCGAACTACCCGCGTTCCACCTGCTTTTATAGGTGCCCAAGCATAACTCTAGCATAGAGTTTACCTACTACACTTAGGAAGGTAATACGCCTATAATTGTTACAATCACCTCTAACGCCCTTGTTCTTGAGAATTTTGCTTGGCAGTTAGCGAGACAGTCATGTCAAGAACATGAAAAATCGCAAATTTCGCACTTTGAGGGCTTATTACGACGAAAAAATAACCACCTCTTCGATTCTCCAAAAAACGTGAGTGTTAAATTTTCCTATTTTACACGATACAACTTCTCCCTTCTTTCTTAAAATTTTCGGACTTAATCATTGGGGAGATTCCCTGTTGTTTGGTTTGACATGGCTGGCCCGCTAACTGCCACACAGTGAATCGCGATGACCTCAACTCCATCTAGACCGTGCCACGGGCTGGCGTACAAGCTGGTGCTGTGATGGGTGGAGTACTACACAGAGCTACTCCAGAGAGAATGTGGTAATTAAATCGGCCCTTGATGCCATTAAACAATTGTTTGTTATGAAGAAAGTGGATGACAACCCACACTGGAGAAACTCAGAAAGGCCATTAATTGCTTGTCCTATGGCAAAGCTCCTGAGAGCGTAGGCATTACCCCAGATCTAATTAGGCATTGCAAGACTTCTCTCTTGCAGCCTCTTTATGGCACTCTTTGCCAGTGTTGGAGCGAGGGTGGATTACCGCAAGACATGAGGGACGCCAAAATTCTCAAGAACAAGGGCGATTTCCACAACTTGTACAACTATCAGCCAATAAAAGTACATGAATATTAATAATGTCATGCGTGTAACAGAACCTGTCTGTAACAGAACAGACATGGTAAATAATTTTCTGAAGATGGTCAAAATCTTAGTTATAAATTAAATTATTGTCGTCTCCGGCATATGCTTAGAAGCAACAGGGATACATTTTTCTGTTTCTCTGTTTTAAATAGGTATATGTCTTTTATGCGCTGAATTTTTGGGAATCCCTACATTTTGTCATTTTTGTTGCTATTCTAAATTTGGAGTTGAATACACCACTGTTTTGTTGTTTCTGAAGAAAGCATTTTGAACTTCCATTTTTTTCTCTATTTTATTAGCAAATAGCTTCATTTTCATCCAATTTCTCTAAAATGAGACTTTCAATTTTTAAAATTGAATATGTCAGACATCAAAGCTACCTCAAAAATCAATAAGACTGGTTATTTCCTTTAGTTTGAATCTGTGGTTTAGACAGTACTACTAATTCTTGTATAATTTCTACAATTTCTTACATGATTTGCTATATTATTTGTAAGAATGTCAAAAGTTCTCAAATTTATCCATTTGTATCGGAGAAATATGTTTGTGGAAGAGAAGACTGAGAAATGATACTCTCTTAATACAAAGCAATTAACATTTATTAACGCAATTCAGACGTTCATTGGCAGCGAAGGTATTGTAGTACAGGCAGACCTTCTCCGCGGGTACTGAATACTTTCCTTCGCAAGGGTGCACCCGCCCTTCCTTCTTCCCACTCCTCTCACTAATGGGGAAGAGTGGAAAATTGGGGCGCGGTCGCTTGTGACGACTTGTCCGAGCGCCACATGTTTTTCTTTCTTTAAGTGACCTTCGTTGTGATAATGCAGTCATGTTTGTTCCTTTTTGGGTGCAGTGGATCTTATTATTAAAAATATCTTATATAATAATTGATTCATATGATGTTCATTTATCTTTCAGTTTTTGGACTTTATCTCAAACAATAATATGAGAAAATTATTCCATATTCCTTCTCGTGCATCAAACTAAAATTGAGGAGTGGTTAAACTTTGATAACAGTCCTGACAATTTCCCTTCTTTTCAATGCTTAAAACAAATGTAAATTTCAAATGCACTCCATTGAATACTCGTTAAGTTATGATTTATTATTCCTCATTGACCAAGCACTTTAACATAATGTTACGGAATCTCTGAAGATGATGCTAATAAAATGACTTTCGTGGTATTCGGTTAAATGACAGTTGATTGAATGAATTTCATATGTCTCATGGGCTGGGCAAAATAAGTAAATTTGACGCAAAGTGGATATTCGCACAACTTGTAAAAATATCGAACCCGCTGCGGGCTTACTATTTCTCCAAGTGGTGTGAATAGCGATATATCCCGTCGCTGATATCTAGGTTGATATGTATTTTGGGATAAAAAAGACAATATACAACAGTGTTATTTCCGAGTGGGATCTTTTGAGCCCTATTTTCTGTTAAAGTATGACGTTTTTAATGGATGGATTCAAATATTATGTTTATACTGCCAAGTGCTCAATAAGTAAAATTTTACTTGAGTTTTTATGTCACTCTATAAGGGTTCGTTTATCAAATTTTCGAACATAAGTTTATTTCAATCGTTAAGGAATTCGTGGCAGATTTCAATTCCATGTATTGTGTTTCATCTGAATTTAAAATCTTACGTTAAATATCATTACCCTAATTCAGATTCCTGTCGTTGCTTAGGCTGTAACTTTGCGGTGCCCGTTGCTGAATGGTACGTCCGCGAGTTCAAATCCGTCTCTAGTACCGTTTTTATTAACTCCTGTTTTTCTTACAAGTCTTTAGTGGACTAAGCAACTTGTGCGATTAGCGACCCTGACATGGGTTTACTATTTCCACGAGTTGTGTCAATTGTGAGTGCACCGTGGCGTGATTGTTTGTACGTATTGTGTCAATAGCGTGGCAGCTAGTGAACCAGACAGTGGTGCAGTCTAGTCACGGTTAGTTGCACGAGTTGTGGCCAACGCTATTCACCGTGTGGCAGTTAGCGAGTCAGCCATGTTATAAGAGGAAACGGAAGCTTCGTATGATGAAGTCCGAAAAATTTTAAAACAGTAGGGTGTAGTATCGTGCAAGATAGAACGTAATGTTATTTAACGTTCAATTAAACCCTGTAATATGTAAGATTGAGTTCTGTCACGATTTTCAACATGTTTGAAATAAACTTAGGTTAGACAACTTAAGAAACCCGTATGGTGTGACATAAAACCTGAAGTGGGATTTCAGTTACTAGAGAAATACGCAGTGTACACATTTGAATACTTAGAATTAATGTATTAAAAGAATCTTACATTCAAAGAAAAGAAATTCAAAGTATCCTACTCGGAAATAAGACCATTTTACATTGTCTTTTTCATCCTTAAATACATGGCTGTCTTCTTAGCTGCCACGCTGTGTCACAGCTCGTACTTATAATCGCACCCAGACTGTGCTACTGTGCGCTCACAATTGGCACAAGTTGCGGAAATAGTGAAACCATGTCAGGCTCGCTAATCGCACAAGTTGTGGAAATAGTAAGGCCACGGCGGGTTCGCTATTTCTTCAACTTGTGCAAATATCATCAGCCAATTTGACGACCAGTGATGTACCCATTAATATGTAGATGATTAAATGGATTCGCTCTTGAAGGATGACATTTGACTACGTAAAATATCTCGGATTCAGTAGTTATCAATCCTGAAAGATACTGTAATCCATAAATTATGGTTTTTGTGTCAGTATTCTAGAGATATGTAGTGAACTACCAGGGACACTCGAAAAAATATTTTCATGCGGATGACATGAAATTATTCTGCTCGAATTTTTCTCCTCTAAAATTGAAATTATATTTTTCATGAAATACTTTACAAATATTTGTTTTAATCTACTTTTAGAAAATCTGCAGTTCATTTTATCCTCACAGTCTGTACTCTCCTAAAATTCGGTTTGTTTATATAATCACTTGTGTGTGTGTATAAACGTCATAGTTCTGGTGTTAATTTAAAAGAGTTACCAGAATAGTTTTTTCCTAATTATCAGCATACAACTCTCAATCCCTGGTTAACTTTACTAATGAACTGTAACTGCAGTAAAATAAAGTTATTAGTTGTGTTGGTACAAAGAAGGAACCTTTTTCTTCTACAATTCGGGGAAATTCCATGTGTAATCAACAAAACGGGAAATTCTATGGAGTAGATGCAATTGCCAATGAAAATCTTTATACATGGAATCATAATTGTTTTCCCTGCAGGATTTTCTTAGCTTATGAAATATTTTGCGAAATAAAAAGGGGGATTCTAGTATAAACTAGTTAAAATTAATGCTTCTGCTTAAAATTTTCTTCGACAGCGCTACCTATTGTACTACCTTTGTAACTCTTTCCAGAAGTACCATTTCATTGACTTTCTCCTATTTAGAGAGGAAACAAATGAATTCTTCCGTTGTAATGCGGAATACTTTCTCCTTACATTTGAATATGAGGATACGAAATTCGTAGCTGACTTATCGTGTATTGAATATTATTATTTCATAACAATTGATATTTGTGTAAAATTTGATCATACGCATTAAATCAATGTTTTCCACAATCACATTTTAGTTACACCAGATACCCAAAGGAGCGCGCTGTTTCTGTATGCAATAGGCTGATCCGGCATGACGTGTGCTTTAGCCGCCTTCTGTTGTTGTGGGGGCATTTAGGGACTCTGAGGTAGTGAGTTTGATTGTTGAGCGGGCTTCAATCACCTGACTGGGTGTACACTTACAGAGAATTGGGGAGAATACCACTTTAAGATTCGAAAATGTCTTCCCAGGACTTAGAGACTCTCCAGGACATGGGTTTTGAACGAGATCGAGCGTATGTAATAAATTATTTTTTCTTAGTAAAGAGTGAGGGAAAGAAACGTGAGTACAAATGACATATCAGGTTTCACTCCATTACCTGATTGTCATTGCCTTTATCGCTACATCTTTTATCTTTCAGGAAATTCGAGGACTGATGTAATTTATATATGGAGATTAACTTTTATGGGTTGTAATTTTCCATTGTCATTAATTTTCTTTACAATATTTTGTAAATATTTTTGTGAGAGATTTTGGAAAGATTGTTTATTTAAGCATGAATCATAACTTGCCATTTCATTGGGTAACTTTTATTTGTTTTACATTGAATCATTTATGTTTTGTAATTTGAACTTGTATGAAGTTAAAAATTTTGTGGTATTTTAATTCTTCTTTCTATGAAAATTATATTTTTTCAAAGAAGACCTATGAAGTGTGTGTATTGTATTAAATTTTCGTTGAAATATGATAACTTTACTTTTCTAATTTTTCATGATATGCGTGCATTGAATTCTTGATGCCTCGTTTTAAAAATATTCAATATGAGAGATGAAATTCAAGAAGGTGATGTACACTTTTAAGGATTAAACTTTCTTAAGTACATTTGTATCTGTGCTTCACCTCTATTTTCTGTCATACTCTTTTTTAATATTCTCTACTTCTCATTGAGTGTTTTTTCCATTAATTTTTCATTATAATGTCAGTGTACAAATGGTATGGAATTACTTATAACTTATTCTTAGAATTTTACAACAGTTGGCGGGGAAGGCAACATGAGAAAATTAATGAAAAATACAATGCTGACTGAAAATGTTTTTTTTTAATTGAAGAAATTTACATGAATCTTTTCATGCACTCTATATAAACATTTCTTGGAATATGTAGCGAGTTACCTTTGTTTCAGAGAATTTAATTTATTTTGCAATTAGTCTGGTCTCTGTCGTGGTTGATAAGTATGATTTAACTAATATGTATAGGAGTTTAATATTTTCCAACTTGTTTATCCATAATATAAGTATGTATCTTCCATTATTCATGAATGATAATAGTTTAAAAACAACATTTTGAAGTGTGAATTTAATTTTTTTTGTAGATATTTTTATTTGATTTTTATACCTAAAATGTTACTCGTAGAAAATTTTGGTTATCTGTATTATATTTTTTGTGCTCGGTAATACTTAAGGAATGTATAATCAAAATGTAGAAGAAGTTGTTTAATTTTCACGTAATCTATTGAAAGTAATGAGGACTTGACATGAAATCGGTATAGCAAACCCAGATACTTCCACCTGATATTGTTTGGTTAGCAATTGTGAGGTTAGGATTCCCTTTAATTTATTTTTCAGATAATTACTTTATTTTGTGGAGGATTATATTGGGATACGAGTTATGATTTGGCTTGGTATGTTTTCATTATCCATTATCAATTTATGTGTGTATGTTTGTATGAAACTTGAAAGTCTTGGATATTGAAAGTTATTAATGGGAGGAGGGTTAGATATAGCAATTAATTATTTGGCTCATTCATCTAATGAACATTAGATATGATTTACAACAATTTAAATGACCATAATGCAGTAATTGTGACAATTCTATTCTCTAAGATAACTAGTGGTGATTCGAGATACATATGGCATAGTGTGAGAAGCATTAGAAAATCCATTTGAGATTTTTACTGTCTTATGGGTAGTTCATTGTAAAAAATCAGATTGAAGATTCAAAAATTTATTTTCTAACCAGAAAGCAATTGTGATGTAGCCAATGAGGAAGATGTTTGGATTTGTCATTCTGCTTACATAGATTGAGTAATATCTGCACTTTAACTGCAATGATGTTAGATTTTATGTCTGTGTGTGACTATATAACCTTTTTTAGAAATCTTTTATCATAAAGGAATTGAAGAATTAAATCATAAAAATATATTGTTGAAACTAATACAAAAAAAAACTTCAGATGAATCTCTTTATCTGTCTGTATAAAGAAGTGTGTCCTAAGCAGATTGGGTTTATCTTTTATACAAATCTACACTATTATTCAGAGTATAATGAACTTTTGCTCAAGTGACCTTTAAAACAAGAGGAAAGTCAGTGTCTACATGAGATTTCAAAAATCCACCTCTTCCTCCCCTTTTTTTAACCCCGTAATGCAAAATTTTAGTACTTTGTAATGAAATGTTATTCACTTAATGTTTAAAATAAGCAACAAATCACTGTCAACAATGCCATTTAAGTCCATACTCTGTTCTCATGGGGATAGCCCTCAAAGGGTAATGTGGGAAATGGGTGATATGTAAATAAATAAATAAACAAACAAACAGGGTCAAAAAGCAGTTGCAAACTGCATATGACCATGTGGGATAATTAACTGACTTACTCTCCTGAAACAAACAAGGGATCATCCCATCAATTCAGATCAAGGGCCTAGGGGCAGTGGTGGATTTAATATTTATAAGATAAATTATTTGAAAATACATAGTTATTCATTTATTATTCAAAAATGAATTGTTGATATTATGTGCAGTAAAAATTCTAGATTAATAAAACAATACAATTAATGACATTCTCACCCATGGAAAATCCACCACTACCTGAAGGAAATCTGGAGGAAATCCCAGGCCAGGATGGGGCTACAGAGATAATGTACACAACAGTGCCAAGGTAGCGTTCAGTTAGAAATAAACTATCATAAATGAAAAGGATTAAAAACAACATGGATGAAAAAAATAATTTAATCAGAATCAAGGTTACTATAACAATGGCATGACAAAGTATAAGAGAAATTAGTATCACCTACATCATCCGAAGTCATATGGAAAACAATATTTAACAGGAAACTGAAACTTTCATTAGCTTCTTTTATTAAAATCAGTAAATTCCCTTGCATTATAGAAACAATACCATATTAGAAAGCCTTTTTTAAATAAAGGATTTGAAGAGATTCGATTTATTTATATCTTATATTTGTGAGAAGGGAATTATACAAAATTATTCCTGAACGATAGGGACCTTTTTTGCGAAGAATGGTTGATATGCCAGGACAATTAATATTAACTTTATTATGAGTGTTGTGTTTGTGAACTAGACCGTTTTTTCTAAAGCAGTGGTGGGATTTTAATAATTCTGTCTTAACAAACACGACTACATGTAAAAATAATTGAATTGATATTAGTCTAATCTATGTATCTTTATGCCTGTAATATGAATGGTGACACTCCTTATGCCATTTAAGTAGAAGTGTAACCCCCAAGGGAGTAAGACACATCTGATACCAGTAGAAAGGGAGTGGAAAAAGGTGACATAGAAATACTAACACTTGGCAACTTCAATGTTAAATCTAGAGTTTTTTGGGAATGCTTGTACGTAAACAGCATAACTTGTACATAAACAGCATCAAAATGACTATTCATTTCCCAAGAGGGTAAAACATTGTAGCAACCTTATGAGTGGTATTGCTATTCCAGTAGGTGATGCTACCATGCTTAACTATTTAACTATTCACCCAGGTTCATTTAGATAGAGGAGAATAATTGAAAAATCATTATTATGAATGTTTGCATTTCATTGTTTTATGAAAATAATATGGACTTCTGAAAATGTTTTATTATATTGTGATCATTGCCATTTCATTGAAATTTGTTGTAAGTTCATAGTATTGTCCCTTATCTAAACAAACCCTTGAATGATTTCCTAGATTTCTTCTTTGGAAATAATGTTTATCTTCATGGTTTCTCTGATGATTTTCCATTTATAGTAGTACTTGATTCAACTTAAAAATTTGTTTAATCAAACTAATGAAATAGTTGATTAAGATTTTAACGTGTCATCTTCATACATGAAATGAACATTTTCTCTAATTTCATTTGTTTTATTATTAACACTTGTCAAAGTAGTAACTGTTTTAGTTGTATACATATAATTTTTATTTTCTCAATAAATAATTATTATTTTATTGTCTCAAAAACTCTTGATAAAATACACTTATGTATACAACCATCTTTTACTTGATTTTGAGGGAAACCATTTATTCTGAAACATGAAAAGGATACCATTTGCTCTTTTAGAATGTTTTAGTCTGTGATAATGAAAATCCATTGTGAAGTTCGAAATACTTTTGTAATTGTTAGTGTCTGTGATAGATGATTCATGGTTTCTCTAGCATGTATGCCTGAGGAATAACAATATATGTTCATAGCTTGATTTAGAGTGGCTCAGGCTGATTTTGATATGGGTGAAACAAAAGTGGTTCTCTTGCCTTTAGTTCTAATGATAATGCAATTTTTTAAATATTTTGTGAACCTTATGAACCATTACAGTTTTAATTTCATGTGATGTATTGGAAGAGAATGTTCTGCCTTGGTGGGTTTATTTTGTTTTACCTCATATAATAACTTTTTCTTCTTCTAGTTTACGTGCCTTAGAAGTGACTGGACATCAAGGTGTAGAGCCAGCCATGGAATGGTATAGTATTAATGTTTGTTTGCTATATAAATTTTAGTTAAAAAATTTATTTGAAAGTAATTTTATTAAAAGCTTTAAAATAGTAACTTGTGTATCATAACATATTATAGTGAAATGTTTATGATTGGGTGTTCTTCACTTGGCGTACGTGTCTTAATGAATAAAGTTTTCCTTATTTTAGTTCAGTGATATGCCCTTCTTGAAATGAGAATAAAGAAATCATGGTCATTTGTATTTAATCAGAATGATTGTTTCATTATTGGATGTTATAGCTACATTACCTGTGTGTTCAACCTTTGGTTTGAGGTTTTGAAGCATCTTAGAAGTTGCATAAACATATTTAATTGACTTAAATGTATATTTGGAAAGGTTAATGTTTCATTGAATGAAAATGGGAGGCGGGACCGGGGTTTGACCATTTTAATTTGATGAAACTTCATAACTTGTTAGCTCATGGTTGGTTAACTGTTGTTTAAGAGATAAAGTATGTTTAGAGAGAAAAGTAAAACTGAAGTGAATAAAAGAAACAGGAGTTGATGTGAGTATTGCATAATTTGCTGCTGTGTCTGGTGAGAAATTCTAATGAATGTGTCAGAATTAAAGAAATTCCTGTCCAGTTATCAATCAAGTTTTTATTAGACCAGTATCTTTCATAATTTTCTCTGGAGATAATATTAAGTGACACTTTTCAATTCAGTTCAGTACCATTCTCATATTGTGAAATAGGCAAGGTGTTGCATCATGTAAAGAGGAAATTCTTTTCATTTTGAATTACCTGCTCAAAAACAAGATTTTGTTGTTTTCTCTGTTCTTTTTTGTTTAGAGATGATAATTTATCTTTTTCGTGAAGTCACATATGAAGGACTTTCTATTTTTGTTGTAATGGAGTATCACTAAAATAAATTTAAAAAATTAAACGGGATAAATTTGTTAATCTCATAATTCCAAAAGAATTACTCAATGGGTATGTTTTTAATTATCTCTATTTGTCTGATATTTTTAGTTTTTTTAAAGAAAACATGTTATATGTATTAATTTATATTTTAACTTAGTTTCTATTTTACTGTGGAGTTCACCTAAACCTAGAAAGCTAACCTTCATCATTTTGCTGAGCATACAACGGAAATCTGGTTGCCTCATTTTATCTATCATGCCGAGCTTTATGTGCTCCAATGCCAACTCTTTTGCCTTCTAACTTAAACGTGTGGTGGTACTTTGTAGCTGATAAGTATTTTAGTGTTTGAGATATAGGTGGGCATTTCGTCAAGATAACGAAGGGTTCGCTTTTAAGTGACTATTGTTTACCTTTGAGCAGACGCTTGTGAAAATTTATTTTTTGTT
Organism: Laupala kohalensis; assembly: GCA_002313205.1. Lineage (NCBI taxonomy): Eukaryota > Metazoa > Arthropoda > Insecta > Orthoptera > Trigonidiidae > Laupala > Laupala kohalensis. The sequence continues at coordinate 284,870 of NNCF01126066.1, forward strand.
TAATCTGAAATTTTATCTTTGTTCAATTTTTAAGATCTTAAGTTTATTGTTAGAAACACACTGTCGAAAAGAAATTCCATTTTTTCCCTTCATATTGCCTTTCAAAGTTTTTATTGCATTTCTTTTGAGTGGGAAACTGTGTATTATTACTTACCAAAAATAAATACTTTAATGCATTGTCAATTTATTTATTACAAAAGGTTGCCTAAAATTATTTTATCATGAATCAAGTTGAAAACAACACTCTAAATTTCCATAAGACCATTTGTGTTACTTCTATTACATCTAAATTGCTGTTACTTCTAAATTACTTAGTTGTAGTGTAGATGTTTTAAAGGGAAACAAGTTGAAGAAATTCAAAATCTGAAATAAGGTTTTCTGAATTGTTGAAACACGTTTTCATTGATTCAAGACTTTACCAAATAATCTCCTAAAACTTATACTTTATCTCTGTTATTATGTAAAAATCTGAATTTTGAAAGAGAAACATTTACAATCCTGGCAATTACTTGTTAAAAGTGAAATAATAATCATTAAAAAACTAACTGATTAAAAGCTTTAATTAATTGTTGGGCAAAGTAAATGAGTAAAGTTGAAAGTTATTAACAAATTAACTCATTACAAAATATAATTTTTGGGAACCTTGGTCAAATTTTGAAAATTATGGTAAAAGCATCCAATACTCTCAGAAGCTACTAAAAAACACACAAACTCACCTGAGTTAAACTTCAACAGAAATTGATTTCAGAATACCTGCTGGAAATTTTTCTGTCTGTCATTCAGTCTGTCGTGCAGCAGTATACAAATGCTTGTAATGATCTAGCTGAGTTATGGTTTGTGCGCTAAATCTTCACTGTCCCTGTAAAGTCCATTGTGCTGTGCTCATAGCCTCATAGCTAAACTCACAATTAACTTTCTGCACTTGCACCCTCCTCATTCCTTTACAAGGTTTCTGCTGATATTGAAGCAAATAAGCAGTGAAGTTTGTTTGCTGGCTTTTACTATATAACTATCAGCTAAATCTTGAGTATGTCATGGGGATGTTTCTTTTTTGAACACTGCAAGCAAAGTCTTGTTCGCTAACTGGTGCAGCTAAACTCCATCGATGCATATCCTTGGGCAACTGTAACAGTGGTTTGGATACCTCGTGTGAATGCTTACAAAACATCTTGCCTGTTTCCAGAAAACTTATTGATTTATACAATTTATTTCATAATATTTATAGTTTAAATGTTATCAAATAAGTATGATTATGTTAATTCACTCAAGTATTATAGATTAAATAAAAATGTAATGATATTTTTAACAAATAATTGTATTTTTTAGATTTATTATTCAATATTCCCAACTCTGCTTTTAAGTACCATGAGTGTTGAGAACACGCTAAACTTATTTTAATGTATTTTCTCGGTACCAACGCAGCAGTGATTACTGGCCAGAGCTGGCAAAAGCAGCTACAGTGCATTGATTTGTGTGTTGGCCAATTATATATTAAATTATTTGTGGTCTACCAATTATGGAATGAGCAAAAATGAAATATTTGGGAGACAGTAGAAATAAATTGATAAGAAATTTTTATGTATAGAATTAAATTCTGAAATTGAAGAAACCTTAGAAAACACATTAATTTACTATGTATTTACAATTCCTCTGGTTTTATGTATAAATTTTTAAAGTTCATAAAATCAGCAGTTTTTACATGTAATCATGAAAATATTCTTGTATATCTTTTAGATATTTTCCAAATTTCTATCCACTCAAATTGGATCTGAAAATTTTTAATGTGATTGATTTTTCTGTGGCATGTTTATTTTGTATTGACCTTTGGTCTTGAGAGCTAATTTGCATGCTGACAGAAGGTGTCTTGGGTCCCTAATCCTCTTTACATGGAACAAAAGTTCTGAACCTTTGAATTAGTTTATGATTCAAAGATGCAGATGGAGCACTATTTTATATTTCTTCCTCCTCTTTCAATTTTATTGTAACTACTTTTCTGAAATTCCTTATTTTTAAAAGCTCATTTAAAGGCAAAGTTTTTGGTCTTGTGTACATATTACAGACATATCACCTCTTTTTAAATGATTTAAGTTATTTTTATGAATTGTAGGGGTGATTAGCTGTCTTATTACAAAATTTTATTTTGAAGATTTGAATTTGTAAGGTGTTTTGTCTTCATCTTCCATACTATGTCATGTTTCCGTAGTGGAATACAAAAAATAGTGTCTGAATATAAAGCTTTGGGCAACTCGCTTTGATCCCTTCTTGACTGTTCACTTTTCATTGAAACATTGAATCTTCTGGTGCTTACCATTTTAAATTTATTTCAATTATGGTACCAATGGGACTCTGGTATTTGTTTATTCCATAACACTTTTTGTCTCTAACAAATAGTTAAGTCATGAGAATAATGTGTGTCTGTCAGAATTGCACTACCATAGGATACTAGAGTGAATAAATGTTGATCTTGTGACAGGCTGTTGGCCCATGCTGATGAATCTTTGAGTGATTCCCAAAATGCTACTTCCTTTAACACAACCGAAAGTGCTTGTGCACTCACCGTGGATAGAACGGAAAGCACAGTTTCTGGTAGTGAGAGCGAAGAAACCTTAGAGTCATCTCGTACCGAAGATTCCTCCAAACCATCTGATGAAGCAAGTGGCCCTGCTCCTGACGCTCCATCTACTAGTGCATGCGGCACAGAACCTGTTGCAGAACCCTTACCTGATGAAGCTGAAGAAATTGGTGACCAAGCCAAATCCTTGAAATGTGATGAGTGAGTACAGTATTAATTATATTGCTTGTCCAAGGTTTCTTATTTTACATACCCTTCTTTTCACATATTATATTTTTTATGTACAATAAATAAAATATTGGTAGAAAATTAACTCTTTACCCACTTCTGTGTTCTTATTTGAATCGTCCAATGCGCCTCTGTCCCTGACATTTGTGACACCATTTTTTATTGTCAGATTGATTTTTATCTGTTGACAATTAAAGAATTTTGTCATATTTTTCCTTGTGACATAGTTTACTAGATTGTGTCACCACTCCAAGCTGTACTGTGTCTTGGCATGTCATTAGTCTTCCTTTATCGTTCCGTGTAATGTTGTTTGTATTCATTTGTATAGGTGTGGTAAGATTTTCAAGTCTCAACTGGAAATAGAATATCATGCAGCTAAATCAAATCATAGCAGCTTCTCTGAATCCTCCGAAGAAAAGAAACCTCTTTCTGAAGAGGAAAAAAGGGAACAATTGAAAAAGTTAGAGGAGAAAATGCGAGCTAAGAGATTGGAACGTGAGGAAAAGGAAAAGAAAGATGCTTTTGAGAGAGAGAAAAATCGCATTCGCTCTGGGAAAGAAATGATTGCTGCCAGGAAGAAGTAAGTATAAGGAACTCCTTAATATTAGATTGTGAATGATGGCTAATATTCATCTTAAAGAAGTATCTTATGCTTCGATATGAATTCAAAGAACGTTAGTTCTCTATTACTTCATCATATAAAGAGAAAGAAATGTAGAAGCATACAAAATCAATTACTAGATTTTGATGGAAGTAATTGTTTACGATATACTTCATAATTAGGAAGCACAGTAGCTCCAAGTAATCTGCCTGCTTGTCTGTTCATCATCCACCAGTCTGCACTGTGAGGACAGAGATGGGCAGCTTATGTGCTGGGTGGCAACCCACGTTGTGTCAAGGTGGAAAGGAAATTGTGACTCGCAGATGAGGAACAAGGAATTGGGAAAATATGACCATTTCCAAAAGAAGTTACTATAGGGTATCCAGAAGGATTTCAATCTAAAATGCTTAGAAATGGAGGAATATTATTTCGCAAGTCTGGGACCAAATGCAGTTCTAAATATTACTAAGAGTTTGAACAGTTTTCTCAAAGACTTTTCTTTTGAGAATGTGAATTTTTTAATAATATGACTATTAGTGGAGAAATTGGTTCAGAGATTGCAGTTTGACAAGTCTGTCACAGGAACTTTTTAAAGGGGCACAATTTTTGGTCTCAGTTTGGTCAAGGTTTTGCACCCTTCTCATGTTTTCAGAAACACTCTGGGCGAGCAAGAATTAGGATCATGCATGATTCATGACCTGTTTATTGAAGAAATTGGCAAAAGGAATCCTGAGTGTTGATGCTCTGCTTGCACAGCGAAATATAATAGTGATTTGTCCTCTGTCCCTCATCACGTACAGGAAGCAGTACAGAACTCAACAACACAAATGAAAAAACAGGAACGAGACAATATCACAGAGGAGTCTCTATTGCATTGTTTCCTAGTGGTTGATCTGTGTGTCAAGGAGAGACTTGTAGGGTTGAAGATTTGTACTGGCTTCTTTTGAGGAGGTAGTTGGAGCAGCCAGTCAATTAATGTCTTGAATTAATGGAGTGAAATCACTCCTCTATGGCATCCTTGCTGTCTAAAGGGTCTGGATTCACACCTTCATGATCTCTCAGTTGGGTGAGACTCAAAAAATGTAGGTGTAGGACTTCACAATTAGGAGCACTTGAAATCCATTCTACCACCACCATCAAATGGAAGTTACCTCACCAACAACCAATGTGGTTTCAACCATCTTTAATTGGCTTGGCTTAACTTATCAGTCAGTATCTTGCTATTCCTGTCAACATGAGAACCACTAATTACTAAAGCGAATATTTTAAAATTATTAATTTACAGAAAACCTTTCTGTTGATTCAGCAACTTGGAGCAATTGGAGCATAATGAGACCATCTCGGATCCTGCTGATGTGAAGCCATTCTAAACCATATGTCTATCTTGACTATGATTGATGTACCTGCCAAATAAGCCATCATCACCCTGCTTCAAATCTATTTCTCCATCTACAGACCATTAACTCCATCCTCTTATAGCACACTGTATAATCCCTTTGTTGACTGTTTTTCCTTCAAATATGTTAAAAAATAAAAGTTAAAGGAGTTGTTTGATGTGTACAAAAAATACAGTATTGAGCAAAGTACACTGCAGTCAGACCAATTTTCGGGATAAATTAAAGTCGTCTTCCAATGAAGCTTCTAATAAGACTGACTGCCGTGGCACTGTAGTAGCGTGTTCACTTCCTGCACTCTATTGAGTGGAAGAATGTGGGGTCAATCCCCCTCTCGGCCAAGCTGGATGTTTTCAGCTGAGGTTTCTTTCACCTACTCCAAACGAATGTTGGTTCAGTACCTTGCATTCCCCGACTATCCTGTATCGCTCCTTCCCGATTACTTTTTCCAAATCGTGTGGTTAGGTAGAAGGGCAGACCCGATGGCCTGAACTAAATCATAAAAGCCTAATTGCTACATCGTAAAATAAGACATGAAAAAAAAACTTACCAAAGGGCTTTGTAAGTTGAGCCATAAGAATCAAAGTTTGTATACTTGTAGGATTATTTGAGTTAGTCAAATTTTGTTCCCCAGAAAACTGAAGAACTTGTAGGTTTTTCTCCGTGAATTTTGACTATTTTATTAAAAAAAACTGCAAATGGAACTTCACAGATGTCTTCCATGGTACCAATAAGAGAAAGATCTATCTTGAAATAAAATAAATGAGGTTAAATACTGCTTTGAACACTAATGCAAACTGTGGTAGGCATTTCATGGTGTCTTAAGTATAATTTCTTGGGAGTCCACGAATGATCACATTGTTCAATAAAGTAATTCAAGCTTCTGTTTACGCAAAGAGAATCAATATGTTATTCACTCATTTTTTATGTAATTTTCTTCCATATGACATTATAATGACACATGGAAGATGGTCATTATATTGATGAGATCTATTGTAGTTTTATTTTCCCTTCAGAAAGGAGGAGAAACAAGCACTAGTTGCATACAAACCTATTAACTGCTCTTTTCATTCACAATAAGTTATCATTATTTTTATTATATTAATAATGTTACTTCAGTAATAAATTGGATACTACTTTATCATCAAGATAGGAATAAATATATATTTACTACAACTTTTAAAACTGGAATGCATACATTTTAGTGTCGTGATAATGTTTATCTCAAGAAAGGGGATACAAGGGGATCAGTATATTTAAGAACCTCTACCCTAGTGAAGGATAATAGTATTTTAATGGAGCTTTGCATCTCATCCTTTCTTTAGGTGTTCTGAAAGTCTTGCACACACTGAAATTGTATTTTGTTAATTATGTACTCCACTTTGCTTTCTCATTTAGGTATATTTGGAGATATTGTTTCACCCTTTGGGTCAAATGCATGGTCATTAAAAGGGTTAGGATTTTTAGATTCAAATTTCATGTGAAAAAAGGAAGAGAGAAGGTGCTAAAATAAGGTAAAAAAAGGGACAAAAAGGTGTTGTTCTATCAACTGATTCAAAAAATCATCCTTCTCCTATTCTAGTTTATTGAATTTCAACTAAGTATGTTTAATCACCACTAATCAGAAGAAATGGGGAAAAAAATAGGAAGCTGTTGTATTTAAAGACTTTTAGCATCTCTACATTTTAAATAACGTTTGTTTCAGTCACTCGTTTTCTGAAACTAGATAGGTTTACTATTCACATGTTCATTGTAAGCTGTGGCGATAATTGAAAGTGACTTAATGATTGATGAAACCATGGATAAATGTGTTATATAAGATTATTGAAAAGTTAAGTAAAAGGGGCGAAAAGGGGATTATGAGCGTAGTTGGGGGACAAAGGGATAAAGGTACAAAAAAAAAGAGAGAAAAAGGAACATAAAAAATGCTCTTTTCTCATTCAGAGACAAAATTTCACACTGTGATATCTTTCCTAATACCTTCAATTTACCCCAAGAAAAAAAAGGTACGCACCTAAAAATCCTAACCCCAACTCATTGATATCATATGATATAGGTGAAAATGTAAACTTCAAAATGATGATTCAATAGGAGTACTTCATTTGAATTGTTTTCTTTACAGGTTGGAAGAACAGGAAATGAAGAAGCTTGTGGAACTACACAAGAAAGAAAAGTTAGAAGAGAAGCTCGCTCGACAAAGAGTCAAGGAACAAATTGAGCATGATAAAATTGCACGCAAAGCTAAATTTGGTATGGGCAGTAGTTCAATGACTGAAACCCCAATTGTTTCAGAATTCAAGAGAGAACAAGAAGTTCCTCATTGCTCCTCCTCAAAAGTTTCTAGAGATTATAATCAAACCAAACTCCAGGTACTAAGTGAAATAATCTATTAGCGCTTGTAATTTTATACATAATTTTTGCTTTCTTTTATATTTGCGTATACATTCTGTGTAATGTTCATTTACTTGCATTTGGCTTATAAAGAGATGACATTTTGAGGTTCATCTTCATTGATTAGTTTACCCATGTTGGTGGTGTTACAAATTGTGTCTGGTAGACTTATGGCAATAGTGGTTAAAACCCCCGTATGTCCATACACAATTTGTCAGGGTTGCCAGTCTAGAAAAGACTGAAAAACCTGGAAAAGTTGGGGAATTTTGCAGGTCAAGGGAAAGTCAACAAAATTTGTACGTAGTTGAGAAATAACAAAACGCTTTTTAATGTAAACAATTTTTTTTGTCTTAAGAATATCAAAATTCCATAGACGTATTTATTTTTCAGAATTCAAAAATTACCATTTCATGAATTAAGAGAACTGAAATTGATTTAAAATTGTGTTATTACTGTTATTTATTTGTATTTACAACTTCATGCGTTCCAATGTCCAAATTTCCCATGTAGAAGTGTATTGGACAATGCTTTATTTGAAAAAGAAATTCCTTGAAAAAAATGCAGATAATTTCTCTCTCTCACTAATTGACCTTACATGAGCAACATATGGACATATGTCATGCTGACTTAATGCACAAGATTGGTATCCAAAATGCCGTAAAGCAGTAGAAACCAGTAGTCCAGTCATATGGTAGTTTGGCAGGGGAAAAAATATAAAAGGTTTTTTCTCAATGATTCCTTGTTTTCGAAGGTGCTGAATCTGAATTTCAACTTTGCCACTTTGTTAAGCCTCTGCATTTTGAGAAAAACTCAAAAAAAAAAATTTAATGCTTTTTTTTTCATTTTTTTTAAATATATAAATCTCGAGAAGCATCTGCAAAAGGCCAGAAAACACCAACATACAGAACAATTGAAACAACTTGTTTGAAAGGAAACAAAGTTTTTGGATGAAGCTAGAAGAAAATCTGAAGAATTAGACTTAGAAATAAAGTTACTCAAATAAATTTGGACAAGACTGGGACTATAAGCGATTTTGATTATGGTCTTAATTATTGAAACATCATCTTGTTTATTTGTTTAGAATGTTGTATTAATTACTTAATGTTGGTGAGAATGGCGAGTTTGAAAAGTACACTTAATTTGTGTTACGTGACAAATGTACTGAAGTAAACACGTTCTTTTCGACATTTTTTGTTTCCAATTTGAAAATAGTTACTAATAGTTAATAATAATTTTCCAATTTTACAGTTATTGTTAACCTACCGTATAATATGTATCACAAGTTGTCTTGAAAACTAATTTGCTGTGGTTTGCACAAAGAGTCAGGAAAGATTTTTAAAAATTTCTCTTGAAAATCTGGAAAAGTTAGGGAAATTTGTTATAGAAAGGTACTGGCCACCCTGAAATTAGTTCTACTACCTTCACACTATTACCTTCAAACTAACCTTTATTTTCTTTTCGTACCATTCATCTATCACAGCTGTCCAATTGACAGCCTGTGGGTCACATACGCTTTTTACAGTCTAAGAGTTATATTACATTTTAACCATTACATGAAATTTTTTAACAAATGCTGGGGGAACAACTTAGTGATACAAATCTATGCTGTCAGAATTAATATTTGACATGGTATGTCTGGTAAGAGAAAATAGAAAATTGTGTTCTGAATTACCTCATCATATAATAAAATGTTTTCATATTGTAATGTAATTCTAAATAATAAAAATACTTTTAAAAAATAAAGATATAAACTATTTAATTTTTCCAGCTTGAAGTAATATAAATTTGGTTATGAACATCACAATATCCCGTTACAAATAAATATGACCCTTTAGTTTTATTTGTGGGGAAACGTTTTGCCAAAGCCCTCTTGTGCTGATCCAATCGATGGAAAGTGTATTTTATATGCCTGTGGGCTAAGATAAGTTGGACAGCGCTGATCTATCGTATGCTTCGGGAAGTTATGTGAGAAATGCTTGTGACACCCTTACTATTTCCCAGTCACAAAATTAAAAAAAGCATCATCCCCATCATTCATTTCTGGTCTTAACACTGTCGCATAGAAGCAGATAAAATAAATATTCAAGCAATTAATAAATTGGCATTTTTCTTTACAGATAAGATTGACTAATGGACAATGTCTTACACAAACTTTTGGATCCAAAGAACAATTGTCTGCAGTCAGATTATATGTAGAAATGAACCGAACAGACGGAGACACACCTTTCCAGCTTATGACTAACTTCCCCAAGAAAATATTTTCTGATGAAGACTATGAGAAGCCTTTAGATATTCTTGGTATGTATTTAAAATTACTGGGAAGTTAGTTGACGAACATTAATTACATTTCTTCTCTTGTTACAGGTTTGGTTCCTTCGGCTGTACTAATACTATCAAAGTCTAGTGGAAATAAATGAATTGGTGATAATTATTTGAGTGGGAGGAGTTAAAAATTGTTTGTGTTCTGTATTCTGACATCTGTTGTTTGAAAATGATGTGGCACATGCACAGAGTGAATGTTGGAGTTTATCGTGATACTGTGTTTTATTATGAAATCCTATTGAATGAACTATTTTATCATGATAATTGTTCACTTAATTTCAAAATCTTTAAGGGATTTCCACTATTAATGTTGTGACAGATCATTCAAATATCTTGCGCTGCAAAATCATTGCTCAGTTGAACTTGTTATATTTTTGCAAGTTGAAAAATAAAGATTGTCTCTCGACTCTGTATTGGTTTGTTTTAATGCTCAAAATAGAAATTGACTTCAGATTGGAGGATGTTATGTGTGGCTGCAAAGGATTGCATCTCTAAACCCAAAGTAATTCAAAGAAACTTGATCTGTTTTGTTTTTATTGTGATTCAAATGTTAATTAACAAATATTCAAGTTGGTTTCTGAGAAGATTAATTCTTTTGAAATTATGTCCTGCTGTTCGTGAAAACCATAATGGCCCCAGTTGGTGAAAACCAGTAATACCTCAAAGTTCCCATGCTATTTATTGTAAAACAGTAACTACTCTCATGTTGGATTGACATCTTAGTTTGTAGTTTTTCATCAGTTACTTAAAATTGGTGTTTTCATGCTGAAGTGAACCAAGTAAAGGTATTTTGTTAAGAAATTCTCTTCATGCTAGTTAGGATCTAAATATTAAGTTAAAATCACTCTATTTGACTTTAAATACACAGCTTATTGTAAATTTTTCTTCGCTCTAGTTTTAAAAATTTACATTCCTCAGAAACATTCTTTCATTCTAATGAATACAGTAAAGACGTGACATTAAGAAAACTTATCAAAGGTCAAAATTTCCCTTCTTGCAGTCCAGGTGCTTGGGTTCACAAAGGTCAGTATGGGTTCACAAAGTTGCGAGATTTCTTGGTCTCAGCACTAGGAGGAGGAGTTGTGACCATTATCACGCTCCAGCTGTTTAACAAAGTATTTGTTTTATAACCGAGACCTGATTGTCAGTGTGGGAATGGAGACTCAAGTAAAAATTCCAAGACCGCAGGGATTTCCTCATGTTCTGAACCCTATCATAGAAACCTAGCATTGTTGCTGACTCCGTTGCAACTCTAACAAAAACTATAACTTTCAATGTTTCAGAGAACTTTGATATTTAAATTGAGCTTCTAAACACGGAGCCAAACATTAAAATGTATCGTTGGTTCTAGGGAATTTTTAACAATGTTTGTGGACTGAGAAGTTTGAGGATTTTGAATGAGTTCTCAATTCTATTGTGGTTAGTGTCCTTATCACCTTTTACCATGTTCATTTTTATAAAAATATCTGATACTTAGAACAGACAGAACATCCATTATTGACCATTCTCACTGTTGTCCAACTTGGATCAGAACATTCTGAAAAGTCGAACATTCATGAAGAGAGTCTTGTTTTTAAAAATTGTCTATGACAGAGCCATCCCATTTCTATGCAGGGTATCTAATGATTATCTTCAGCACTTTCATTCAGTGATGTCTCAATAATCTGCATTATAAGATATTCAAAATCCACCACATTAAAAATATGTATGTATTTCTTCTGAAACATGTTTCAATGGGAGAAATATACCTCAAACCGTATTCTGTTTTTTAGAGATTTTTTTTTCATGTCTTTGTTGGAAAAATGTCTGAAATTTGTGAATGTTGCCTGTGTTCCTCATTTACCTCGATGTAGTACTATGTTATGGTTCAATTTGATTGACTTCACAAGTTTCCTATTTGTGTATTTTCTCTCCATTTCCATGGGTTGCCCCAATTGATGTGTGTGTGCATTTTGAATCCAATGCAAGTGGGATTTTTGTGTTAACTTCAGATCGGTTTCAATAGATTGAGATTGCAATACTTGGTTCTGTCAGAAAATTATTCAGACTGTCTAAGAAGATAGATTTGAAGAAGAGATATTTTAGAAAACTGAAAGGTAAGATTCTCTGTAAATCATGAAATGATTAAAAGGAAGGCACTGGAAATGATAAAACTTATGATTATATCCATTAGACAAGTTAAACGTTCAGGGTGGAGAAGACCAGGTGATGTGGAATGCAGAGTTAATTTTAAGGAGGCACATGATTTGCAAAGACTGTTCAAGTTATTTGCAAAGTTTTCTATCTGTTTTTACAGAATTAAGAAATTGAGGGTGGTTTATTATGTGGGAATTTCAAAATACTGAAAATAATGAGATTATAAATATCAGGCACTTCATTTCCTAAAAACTATTACTAAATGAGCCAAATCTTATAATTAAATGATTTAAATCATTCATTCCTGTTCTCTAATTTGTGTCATCAAATACCAAACGTGGAAAACAAAAAATTGCATGGGAGAAAAAACATGTCATATGTTCTCCTGCCTTAGTCAAATGCTAAATGTAGCAACAATAAGGTAACGAAGCACCTGTTGATGGCGAGGAGTGCCTAGCGCTGCCCTGAGAAGTATAAACATCAATATCCTGACTCGCAGCGCGTGACCGCCACAACTAAAAAAACAGCGACTATTTAGGCTATAAGACATTAGCTTTATGATGTAGCACTGACTTCGTAAACCACAGAATCTTTGAATAAATAATTTATTGTTCCTTTGTTCTTTTATTAATATGAAGGTATTTTTTTAAAACTAGCCATAAAGTAGATTGTCGAGTTGGTGCGAAATCCGGGAAAAGTCTGGGAATTTTCTGTTTATGGAAAAGTCGGGGAATTTGCTCACTGCTGGGGGCAAAAATTTAAAAGCAATAACAAAGATCATCAAATTACAAAATACGTCACGAATTCTGTAATGTTTTTCTTCTATTAGATTTAGGCGAGTTGTTCAACCCGATAACCCTCCTGTGAGTTCTTTCATTGAGAGGCGGAAGCATTGCCTCACTGATAGAAGAAGTAACTGGTTGTTTCCTTCAATACTCTTGATAGGACATGATTAGAGGTGTGCCCTGGGTGTGCCAGACGGTTGGTCACAGAGACGTAACTGAATTTGACGTGATAGTCTCATGGCTGGAACCATGTAACGAGTGTCATTATTTGTATTCTAACAGTATGACAATTTGCTACAAGTGTGAGTTTGTTTTCTCCGTATACCGTTGTAAACTAAACTCTATAATTGATTTTTATTATCGCGTAAGATTTCAGAGTTTGGCCCAACTTTGATTGTATTTCCATGCCGAACAAAACCTGATTCGCGAAACTTCTGAAAAAATTATGAAAAGTGTCTATTCAGCAGTTTATAAGAACAATTTACGGAACTGTTGACCTTTGTTTCAAATATAAACGTAGGCTTCCGCGGCTGGAGTCAGTATGAACTTGTCTGTATGGGACAAACCGCGTCTTAGTAGATACAACTACCATCGTTTCGGCCATCATGCTGTGGCCGTAGTCGCAGAGTACGACGGCGACTTAGGTTTGTATGACTCTGACATTGCCCTGAAGAAAGCCACAGCATGATGGCTGCAACGTTGGTAGTTGTATCTACTAAGACGCGGTTTGTCCCGGACAGACAAGTTCATAGTTGTTTCAAATGTTTACGGAAGTGTGAGCTCCGTTGCGGCGCCTTGGCGAGACAGTTCCAAGCGGAAAGTGCTGTTCAGGGGGTACAAACTCCCATAAGACCCTTCGATGACAAATTTACGCCATCTACTTCGCTCTCGCAGGCAGGGGAACTAATTCAATGACGTCACGTAAACGCATGGCGCTTCTTTCAAAACGGGGAATTCAACCCGAGATTTTAATTCATTAAATTTGCATTGAATGTACACATTTTGCTATCAACCAAGGAAGTTACAAAAAAACTGCAATTAAAATTGAAAGCAACAAATCGCTAATAAATCTTCAACCAACATATAATAATTTCTATTAATGAGAAAATGGAATAAATGGTAATAAAATTATACAAACACATGACTTTTTATTGAAAGCAAGTATTTATTACAAAAATATTAATTATGAATACGGAGAGGTTAAACAGAATGCTTCCAGGATGGAGAACAGAAAATAAATTTAGCTATTAGAAATAAAATACATTATTAATAGTGGTAATGTACACAAGTGCCTATATTGAAAACAGTGAAGAAATGGTTCCTTTACAAATTAAATCTACTTGTGAATACAGAGGTAATGCAAACAACTCTGCCTTGACTGAGTTCCCATAAAATAAAAATTTCTTTTACAAATGCAAACTACTTGTGGTTGAGTTAAAGCATAAACAATTTTTATTATATGAACTTTTGAGTAGCTGAACCATCCCTGACGACACAGTTCAGATGCTCTACAGTATTACAAATTAACAAATAATTGTGGATACAAAGAAACCACTACCCATACATTGAGTACAGGTAAGAAATAGCATTATTTAAAAATTAAAATTATTTGCAGATACAGAGATAATATATACAACAGTGTGAAGATGGAGTAGGACCTTTTGTCAAGAAATATACCTATTACAATAAAAGGAATTATAGGCAAAGAGATCATACAGATAGGAAATTACTATCAAAAGTGTAAGAAATTATGGATGCAGAGAGAACAGAGCAAAAGTCAAGTAAATATTAAAAGAGATTCCTTTATTCATATCTTTTTTCCCATATAAGTATCGGAGAAGGAGAATGAGATGACACACGAGGTTTTCACTACCAGGTGAATAAAAAGGGTGCCGGATTCATATCCTGATGCATTTAAGGAGGTAAGAGAATGAAATGAGGGCAACCACCACTACAAACAACTCCGTGGATCATTGTATGAAAAATCATCAACAAATAGAAGGTAAATACTCAAACCACTACACCACAATATGAACAGGTTCAAAGGAAACAAAGAAAATGACCATAACACTGATCCAAAGTTAGGTAAGAATTAGTAATATTACTATTAAAAACCATATGAGATTATGTATACCCAGATTAACACACAATAATGTTATAACAAGTTTGAGAAGTATAATTCAAGGATGCTGGATGCCATCCAGCACTATTTTCTAAAACAGCTCATATATAACGACGTAAGGGTGAAATTTCATATCAAGAAATCCAATAAGCCTAAGCGAGATCCTTTATTCACATGAATAAGAAACAACTCAGCATAATGAGTGGATTAATTTCAGGACTCAGCTAAGTCCTGAAACATCTTAAAATGGAAGGGTTGTTTAATGGAGTCAAAACTGGCCATTTTGAGGAGGTTATGGAAGAAATTAACCATCACAGAATCCTGGACAGTAAGGCCCTAGAAGCAAGAATGAGAAAGTACACCCTTTGAAGACTCTCTGCTAGATCAAAACTATGAACCAAGTAGGTAGAAAAGTTCTTTGTCCAACTAAAGGCACAGAGTTGACACATTGATAGGTCCTTCAGGGATACACAAGTTTCCTTAGTCTGCGTGTAGAAGAGTTTCCAAGCTCTTCTCCAAACAAACTTAATAATAATAATAACTATCTTAACCAAAGAATAATATAACAATCTTCTTCCTGAATATCTAGTTGAAAATACTAATTTGAAAGATCTCCAAGCTGGTATATACTACACAGCTCAGACCACAACCATCACTTTAGGTCTTCAGAAATTGCAAGCAAGAACAGAAAGTATTACAAAATGTCCCTTCAATCATAGAAAGAGAAATTCTGGCATGGCTCTGAAGGTTAAAATACAAAATTAAAGAACCCACGAAAGATAGAGATTGCATTACATCATCTATCAATGGAAAAAATAAAACTCTTCCTTCAGTGAACCATCTCCTGTACATGGATATCACAATTTGTTTTATGTATATAATTGATATGCTGCTTCTAATAACCATCTAGTCTCTCCTCAAAATTACCAATAACTTCTCAGAAAGCATTAAAATGGAATTTGAACTTGGCAAATATAGAAAGCATTGTAAGAACAAATATCTAGGGCATGATGCAAACTTGAGGTATTGATAAACTTTATTGTCAAAAAAGTAGTTACAAACTGCGCATGACCATGTGGAGGATAATAAACTAATTTACTCTCCGGAAGCAAGCAAGGGACCATCCCATCAATTCTGATCAAGGGCCCTAAGGTAGAAAGGCCCTATTGCTGAAACAACTGTTAAAAGACAAAACACTTCAAAAGTCAAAGACAGTTGGCAATGTTCAATGAAAACATCGTTATGAAAAAAATCTCATTAACACCATTAACACTTATGCAATTTTGACCAGAGTGTACAGCTTTGGTATTTTACATTGGTTTGGTACTGATTAACACAATTTACAGAGATTTATTTGTAGCACAATGAAAATGTACATATTTCTATATTCTCTGTCACGCAATGAAAAGTTGGAAGTTCCTAAAAACATTAGGGGGAAGAGGCCTAATCAACATTACTGAGCTGAATGACTGTCCTTCACAAATATTTTGTAGAAAAATCAACCAGCAAAATTCGTGAAGCCCTTAAAGAAGTAGATTACAATTACACCCCAACCAAACTCACCTCTTCTTTACCAGAAATATCAAATCTTAAAGAAAAAGATCTCAAAAAACCTCAGCATGGAAAAATTTACAGTGCTCTGCAAGAAGAAAATGTTCGTCTTGGAAATGTGAAACAAATGACTTCAGTACGTTGGTATCTCTGCAGAAAATGAGGGATTTATGTTAGTGATTCAGGACAGAGTCATACTGACAAGAAACTACTTAAAACACATAGTTAAAGATCCTACCACAAATAGTGACAGATTCAAAAGTAGTGGTGTAATGTCAACAGTGAAACAATAGAATATGACATAACTGGTTGCACAACTCTCCCTCAACAAGACTATCTACACTGCAAAAACGAAGTAGTTTCAATACTACATCAATCTTTCGCTTCACAAACCAATCTCTTGAAAACTGATCCTCAATCCTACTTTTGCTATTTCCATGAGCCGGACTACACCAGAGAAACTTAGACAAAATCTCAGTTAAAAAAACAACCATAACTGTCATGCAAAATCCATTATTCTTAATACATACAACATAGTTAGAAATTTCTTACAATAACTATAGATTGGGAAAACTGCTTGGAATATCATTCCTGCATCTGACCAATATACCAGGAACATGCCTGAGAGAAAATTATAATAATAACAACAAAAATTATAATTATAATAGTTAAATTACTCTTCAGAAAGCAAGAGACCATCTTATTACTTCCAATCATGGGCTCAAGGGCAGTGGAGGATTTAATATTTGTAAATGAAGTTATTTAACACATACGTGTTGTTATCCATTTCTTTCTTTTTTTGAAAACAAATCATACATAAAAACTATAAATGTAGTAAAAACTCTGTAAACGATTTGTTTTGATGTTGTAAAAATTGCCTCTACCCAAAGGAAAACCGGAGAAAACCTGGATGGGTCGGTGAAGCAGAATAATAATTATAGACATGTACATATTTCTTCCGTATACCCTACACATGGAGAAGATATGTGATAACTTTCACTCAGGTGAAAATGGCGATGAGCCGGGAATCGAACCCGGGACTCCTGCTTTAATCGCATGGGTGTTAACCACTACATCACCCATTCACCTTCCACAACTGTACACCACTTCTACCCAGACCTATGACAATTGTTATGACTATGATTATAATAGACAATTATGGAAGATGAAATGGGAAGACTTCCAACAAAACCTGCCATAGACCAGTTCCCCATCGAAGCGATATCTGATGTCTACTCATGAGTTATCTACTGATGAAATTATACTGATCATGGCAGCCAAATAAAGAGAAAATAGCATTGGGGAAAGCACACAGCCCTGTTTCAAACCATGTGTGACCGGGAATACTTCAGAGATGTTATTTTGATGGAGCACCTGAGTTGACATACCATTGTGGAGTGCTTGAATCAAGGACACAAAAGATCAGGACACCCGAAGCATCTCAGTACCTCCCACATAGCAGGTCTAGGGACAGAGTCAAATGCTTTTTCTAGATCGTAAAATACCAACAACAGAGGTTGTTGTTGTTCTCTGCATTTTTCTTGGAGCTGCCTTGCACAGAAGATTATATCCGTTGTACCTCTGGAGGCACGAAAACCACTTTAATTTTTACTTACCTTAAATTCTTTGCATTCTGCAAGTTGTTATTTTGGCAGCAGACTGGCTTCTTTTTTCCTGTTCTGAAATTAATCTTGTAATAGCATTTAAATCAAAACTTTTTCGTGTTTTGTTTTCCTTAATTAATTGATTAGCAATATTGCACCACTCTCTGATACATTGATCTCCTACAGCTTTGATCGCTGGATTTTGAAAGTTAAAATGAATTTTACACATCCAATCTACCTCTATGTTGGTTTCTAAATATTACATAATTTTATCTTTTACCTTACAGAGATATACTGTTCTGAGTACTTAGTTCTTAATTTAATCAATGATCTCTCGTAGTCAATAAATAAATCTGATTCTACAGATTTGATACAGAGTGAGCACTTCTTCACTTGTCTTACGCCTGCCTCTTTGATGTTAGATTTGTGGGTAGAATTTTGTAAGTAGTGAGTAGGAACAAAATTTGTACTAAAATAAGTTGTTGAATTTTCCTTTTCTTCCTCTTCCAAAGCAACATAATTTGATAAACTGAATAATACTGATTCTTCATTAATGACTTCACAATTTCCATTTATCAAATTAGCACTTGTCATGTTATTTATCACAAGGGTCTTAAAAGAATGTTTGAATTGCATTGGGGTTGGGTTGTTGTTTCTCCTTTGATGACTCCTGATTTGTCCAAAAAAAATTTCCAAAGGATCTTAATTTATAAATCTAGTTTTAAGAAATTCAAAATCAAATTTTTCATTTAAAACAACCCATAATTTAACAAAGCCTTCAAGGATAAAAGCCCAATTTTTCAATGTAGGTATATTTTTTTCTGTCTGCTTCGAAATACAATTAACATATTGCATTCTCTTCAATTTAGCAATTGCATCAATCCAAAATTGCAGGTGCCCAGAATTTTCAGTAACTGGACACCTCAGAGGGACATATGCATCTCTGCCATTACTATTTACAGAATCAAATATATCATTGAAATATGCAACCATTGATGCAGTAGCTGTACCATCTTCCCGAGTGATTTTGAGATCTCCTTTGGATTCTTTTTGCAAAATGACAGAACCTGATTAAAAGTTAAATCATTTCTTGGAATGAGGGAATTTTGGATTTCATTTCATTATAGATAAGATAAGATTGTAAATTCTTCTTTCTTCGTTAGGCTCTACAACTCTATGGGGAGAGTTTTGGCCTTCTCAACAATTTGCATCTACTCTTTCCTGTCTTTAACTTTTCCTCTCCACTTCGTCTTTATTAGCCGCAAGTCACTATAGATGTTTTCTTCCCATTTCCTTTTCAGTCTTCCTTTTGGTCTAACCCCTGGCGGTTTCCACTTCCATATTTTTTAAACTGTTCTTTGTTCATTCATTCTATGGAGATGTCCATACCAGCTTAGTCTTAAGGATGTAATAAAATTTATTATATTTTTATTACATATTAATTTACTTAGCTCTATATTGGTTTTAATCCTCCAAAATTCCGAGGTTTCTTTGGTAGGTCCAAAAATGTTCCTAAGTATTCTCCTCTCAAAAACTAAAAGCTTTCCTCTATTTTCTTTTGTCAACACCCATGCTTCATTACCGTAAGTCACTACAGGCCTTATGATTGACCAGAACAACTTTATTTTTATGCTTTTTGTTATTATTTTACTCCTAAAGAGTTTAGCATTTGCAAAGTATGCCTTATTGCCTAATGTTATTCTTTCTTTTATCTCTTCATCAATCTGGTTCATTCCATTGACTATAGATCCTAAAAATTTGAATGACTTAACTGATTCCAATGAGGTGTTGCATACCTTAATTTTTTCAGAACTGCCACTTTTATGGGAGCAATGCATGTATTTTGTTTTCTTTTCATTTATAATTAGACCCAAAGGTTCTGATAATCTTCTGATAAGTTTCAACCATGGATTGCTTCGTTCTTGCTGTTATCATCACATCATCTGCATATGCCAGTACTTGTTTTAATCTTGTTGAGATGTTTCCTCTGGTATCAAGTTGTTTCAAGATGGTGTCAATAACTATATTAAAAATGGTTGCAGATAACGGGTCTCCTTGTTTAACACCCACTAATATATCAAATTTTTCACTGAGCTTGTTCTTTAATTTGACTCTTGCTTTATTATTAATGAGTGTCAGCATTATCAATCTTATGAGCTTAGAAGGAACATTATATTGCTTTAAACAATCCGGTATTTTTTCCCTTTTGATTGTATCAAATGCTCTAGTATAATCAACAAAGATATTATGAAGATCAATGTTATATTCATAACATTTTTCAAAGATTTGCCTAACCATGAAGATGTTGTCTGTTTTTGATCTGTTAGCTCTGAATCCTGCTTGGGATTCATCTAGTTGATCTTCAACAATACCGGTAAGTCTTTTATTTAACAGGATTGCAAAAATCTTATAAGCTACATTTAATAGGGAAATTGGTCTATAATTACCACATTCATGCCTATCTCCTTTTTTGAACACTGGGCAGATTATTCCTTCCCTCCAGTTGGTCGGTATCTCTTCTTGTTCCCATGTTTTTAAGATTAACCAATGTAACCTTTGGTATAATGTTCTACCACAGCCTTTAATAACTTCTGGAGAAACTTTATCAGGACCAGGAGCTTTACCTGCTTTTAAATTCCTAATTATATAATATACTTTATTGTATGAAGGGGGATCTAGTTCGTGTTCATTATTAGAACTGATTTCTGCATATTGAGGGAAAACAGCTAGTGTACTTGCAGCAGTATTTAGATCCATTTTGAAATAGTTCATCCACCTATTTAAAATTTCAGGTTCTTGTAATAACAGGTTTCCTTCTTCATCTTTACATAATAGAGGGACATTTATATGCTTTGGCTGAAGCCCTCTAACTTCCTTATAAAATTTTCTTTCTCTTGCTCTGTGACTTTCTATTATGCAATTAAGTTTGTTATTCATCCACCTTTTCTTTTTCAATTTACAGATCTTATTAGCCTGCAATCTTTTTAATTTATAATTATCATAACTAGCTCTTGTTTTAGATTGTAAATATCTTCTTCTAGCTTCATTTTTTTCTTGAATAGTTTGTTTACAGTCATTGTCCCACCATTCACTCCTTATAGGCTTTTGCTTTCCTATTATGCTGTCCGCTACCTCTATCATTGCATTTTGTACATTCTTCCATTCTTCATTTACATCATCACTCTTTGGGAGATCTTTAAGCCTCCTGAATAACTCTAAAGTAAGATTGTAACATTATTACATAATAACAAATCTAATCTTATAATATTTTATTAAATAATAGTTGTTAATTGCAGAATTTATAATATTTAACTTCAAATTTGAATATGAAACTATGAATGTCAGTTTTCATGAACGTAACATGTCCAAAGATATAATTTATAACCCTTTTATCCAATTCTTACATTGCTGATTTGCAAATGTTTCAATTCAACTCGCAACAGTAGCACTTAGAACCTGAGTTGCATATTTAACTCTCATCTCTTTTCTTTTTTATTTCAATACATGCTCTTCGGTGAGTTTCCTGATTTGCCTCTTTATGGTGTGAATATTTTTGTCCATCAAATAAGTCTTCATATTAACATCTCAACTAGAAAACCCTTTGTCACAGCTTTGTATGGTACAGTTGTTATCCAAATCTTTATTTAAAAAATTGTTTCTTACACATTTAACTAAATGTGGAGGGTTATACAGAGGTATAGCTTCTCTTTCATCAATAACAATGACATCTCCTAAAATCATTAAAAAAAATTTCCTCAAGTAGTCTGCTAAATTAAAATAAAAATTTCCATTACTTATTTTCACCTAATTACAAAAAGCATTAATTTCTGGTTTTCCAGCTGAAATAAAATCTGTCTTGGACCTTGCCAATAAACAGTTGATTGCCACTATATTGGAAGAGGCTTGATCACAGATAGTCGCTAAACAGTATGTGTGACAAGCAATAATTTGAAACATGAGTAAAAAATACTCAATAAATATATTAAACAAATTACAAATGATTCCATAATTAATTTAACTAACACAAAAAATCCACAATCATTTATGACACGTATGTGGTTTGTGATGCATTTAACTAACTACTGTGTTTTAGTTTGGCTCTCACTGAAGCTGAAAGATATGGGAATCTTCCAACCTAAATACAACCCATGGAACATGAATACCAAAGCATGGTTGGCAACATTTGCTGTTCTGTTGCATCCCCAATCTTCCAGTCCACATACCTCATCTAGTTTGGGGTCATAATCCAGTCTACGTTGTAAGGCTACTTCATCTCACATTAAGATGCAAGTTTTTTCCTTCAGGGACATTTTATCTGCTTTTTCTCACAAATGGTGTTTAATAAGACCATTAAGACCAGTTGGAAGAGGTAATTGGTCTAGTACATTCTGGAGAGTCTGAATGCTAGGCAATTCTTGGAAAATTGAGCACAAACATAGAAAGGCATTTTTACCCATGGTTTTATAAAAGGTAAGGGCAACAACGTTACAATCATTGTTGAATTTTCATCCCTGTATTAGAAAACATAACATTATAAAAAATATAAACAAAAACATACAAAATTGTATTGTTAATTTAAAATTATTATAACATGTGCAGTCTTCAATCAGGAACACATCTTCGTGTGAAAATGAATTCTCTGAAACACTAGAGATATTGAAGAAATACATGTAGTTCTTATTACATAAACACAATAACATAATAACTACATACAATTTTTACAAAATTAATACTTCATACCATTTTCACATTAATATTTCTAAATGTATACATGAAAACAAGAGTGATCCAATAAACTATACAATGGCTATGAACATTTCACATATGAAAATGGTATACAGGATGAAAATTATTCTTCTTTCACTCACCTCATTAAGAGGAAAATTCTGAAAAATAATTTTTCTTATTCACTGCTTAAATAAATAAATAATTGTCAAAAAGGTAGTTGAAAACTTTGCACAACCATGTGGAGGACAATAAGCTACTTCAATCCTAAGAAGCTTGAATTCCAATCAAAGGGTTCAAGGGTAGTGGCAGATTTAACATTCCTGCACCTAAAGCCAAAATCATAAATGCACCCCTGCTACGAAAAAGAACAAAATTGTTAGCTTATCATTGTAATATCTACAGAATCTTGAACAAATCTTATTTTCAATGGTTATAATAATCATATTAAACAAATATGTTCTCTTCACTAGTAGCTGAGATCCTGCTTTTCAAATTACATGTATTTTGTGATTTTACTCAAATTTTCCCATAGATACATTATTTAATAATGTTGGTGCAATATACATGCATCAGAACCCTATATCCCTTCTAGTCTCTGATTCAATAAGGAAGATCACTCTGTCCAGACAAAAAATAAAAACTTTTAAATTCTTCTTTTGCAAAATCTACAGAATGGCTTGAAACAAAATGTTCATATCTTTTAATTGATGTCAAATGAGTTTCCTTAGGGTTGAGAATTTTGATACATCAGATTAGAGAAATATTGTAAATTTAAAAAATACTGCCATTGCTATTATATTTAGGGTAGCAATGTTTATGATAATTATACGGTTGCCATTTAAGAAACTGTAATGATTTATTAATACAATTTGTCACTTGTAATTGTAAAAAAAATTCTACACAATAGTTTACAAAGAATTTGTAACTTCACTATATTACTTATCTGTGTTCATCAAGACATCAGTAAAAAGTTTGTGTCATCATTTTTGTGTACTATAAATTTTATATTTCCCTTTGAAGAATCTAATTTTATCTCTAAACTTCCTTCAGAAACTATAAATAACGGTTCATCATTTGAATAAAAATTAAAAAGGAGACTAGATACCTGTAAGTAAATATTAGGATGACATGAGTTGAGATATAATAATTTTACATAGATCATGGCATTTACATAATATTAGGACATACAGTTAAATTTGGAATGAGAGGATAATTTGGATGGGTTGAGAAAATAAGATCAAAGAAATGTAGGGTGGCCTACATATATACTAATGATACCTGTGTTTGCTTTTTCCGGTTATCTACAAACATTTAAAAAAAGCTAGATTGTTTTGATGTAAGAGCACCAACAAAATTCTCCCACTTTCCCCGCATCAAGTTGCCAACAATTGCATAACGTTTAATCTGAACCTTTTGATTAACCTTGTAGAATTGTTGGCTTCGCATTCTTAATATTTTCTTCAGTATATCAATTTTTCTATGAACCTATGGGTTCCTTGCATGACTTTGACCTAACATATTGATAAAAAATAATAATTAAATATATTTAGAAATAAGTCACTAAAAATTTCAATATTTCTCTAACATAAAAATACTTTGACTAATGTTACCTATATATCCCGCACAGGGGTCACAGGGGTCACAGGGGGTTCCTCCAGTAGAGGCAAATTAATAGATGGTATTGCATCTTTTTTCAATAAGCAGGTAGTACCATGTTCCCAATACATTTCATCTGTAAAGTGGTTGAAACATATTCTGCAATTTTTTTCATCTGGTGTTCCTGTAATTGAGACAAATAATTATTAATATCCGAATTTTTATTACTAGATTAATATAGAAAAATGTACTATAATAATAAAATTAATTAATAAAATATAATATATAATTAATATAATATAATATATAATTAATAAAAATCTGGGTGACCGAGCTTCGCTCGAATAGCTCACAAAATGTTCCTATGACAAAATATTTTTCGCATAGGGATTCAAACCATGGTTTACTTAGTTACACTGCTGTGTAACCATGAATATAACGAATGATAATTCCATACGTAACTATTTTGCTAATTTGGTTACTGCGCAGTTTACGTTGTCCATATAAGATGTGTTTCCCGGTTTAAGGAGTAAATTCTGAAATTTTAAGGAATTGACACTCCGTATTTACGCGGGAGAACACATACTGAGATTAAATGGAAAATAATAACCATTTGTCTTAAATTGTGCTTTCCTCTTATATTCACAAATTCGTAATCAAATGAAAATTATCTATTCATTGTAATCCACAATATACTCTATTTATAATATTAGACATTACTATTAGACATAAATATTTATTTATGAGATAAGTGTTCACCACATGGTGACTACCATGAGAAAGTATTCGCCGTCCCTACGACACCGATCAGTGGCGAATAGTCTTCAGTTAAAAGAAGGCATTTTGCCTCTGATTGGTTATCACTTATTCTTCAGGTCTTTACTTTCCAATTATTCATAGGTATAAGGAAAGTATAATGAATGTCCAAAAATAAATCGAGATCTCTACAGGTCTTCACGATAATGGTGGTGAGTATGTGATAGATTTTTGTTTATTCTATAACACACAAAATAATCAACGTATCCGAACCAAACTTGAATTTGGTTTGAGTACATTTGGAATAGGGACCCATTTCTACAGACTCTTTGCACAGTCTTTTTTGTCGCTGTAGACGCGTGGGTGTCAGCAGAACGTTACTTCTACACGCTGTCGCGAACAACCGGGAAAAGAGTGAACTGAGTTCAATGTTGAAATAAAATACTCTTCACGCGTGTTCATTTTCCATCGAGGATTGAAAGGAAATGTTAGATAACAGCCGTATTCTTTGAATGTTATTTTTTTGTTTTCAGAAAGGTATAGTAGAATTTTGTTTTAAAATTCTTTACTGAATTTCCTTTTTGAATTGAACAGATCTAGAAACACATTTTAACTTTGAAGAAAGTTACAATCCTCTTATTTCTTTGCCAATTATTACTTTACATGAATTGCTGGTTTGTATTTAGTTAGTAGAGCTAACTTTCATTCAATGTGATGTGTTTTTATTACGTTACATCAAAAGAAGTCTTGTCAAATTCAAATGAATATTGTTTATTTCATAATTTTCAGCCTTGAAAATATTAAGTGCGGTAATTTAATTACCTTTTTAATAATAAGATAAAAGTTCGTCGAAATTTGTTCTCAGTGTAGGGACGTATATGTACGTGCGAGGCACGAGTTCGATTCCCCACCGAGAAAGTTATATATTCATTTATTTTTGTTAACATGATCTGCCTCATTATGTTTTCCTCGTGTGTTTAACATTTTTATTGTTACTATTACAGAACCATTTTTTCAATTAAAGAAAAAATTTAAGTCAGCTGCATCGAAAAACGCCAGTTCAATCAGCTTGGTGTGCTGTTGGTGGTGAATCTGAGTTTTCGGATTCTTAACTATTATATAACTTATTTGTTTGATTGTTACAAATGAAAAACAATTCTTAATTATTGAAAGAACATTTGAGATGTAAATTCGTATGAACTGAAAGAAAAATTCTTGCAGTTAAGCAGCAAAAAAGCAGTTTTATTCGCATTTTATTTACTCAGCAGCTATTTATTAATAGTAGAAATGTTAAAAGGAGGATAAATGTATAATAGACTTATCATATGATCGATAAAAATAAATAAAAAAACACAACTGCCCTCCCGGGGATTCGAACCTCGTACGTTAACCACTGGACCACCAGACACTAACACTACGTTAAAGAATTTATTGGTTTATTAATGACGCTAGTTTTACGCGAGTTAAAATTGTTCAACAAAGAAAAAGAAGAATGTTATATCACATTTTCATCCCAAAATACGTCTAATCTGTGTATTACATTAAAAACGTTAGAGTCGTTCTCGAGAAGATTTTAGACAAATACATAGGTATGTAGGTACATAGATACAATTATTGCTCGCTTAATAGTATAGGATATTAAAGAAAGACAAATCGGATAATACAGGTAATGGTACCCAATGTATTTCATTATACTGAAAGAATAAAATTGAACATTAGAAATAAATTCATTAAAGATGCTATGTAAAAATTAATATATAACTCTATTACATACTAATTTTCATTCAATATTATATGTATTCACCTATCAGATCCAACCGGCCAATTTTTGTAAACCATGCGGTTTCCTTCTTTTTCGGTATCCGATGACTCGGAAACGATGCCAACGTCTGACAATTGGGCACACAGCACTTTCTAACCATTTGTCTTGTAATTAAAACTTATTAATTAAAAAGCATTAAGAAATGCAAATAATAACTTGTAACTAGCAACTTTAGGAAATTCTTATTCCCACCTCAACGGTCCTTCGACGAATTCGATCTACGTCACTATTACGTACGAATAAGCGACCAACTGTCGATGCCTGGCGCGAACTCATTTTCAACTTTACTGCGCAGGCCACCGTGGCGCTACCTACTTCGATCTCGCAACTAACGATTTGTCACCCGAGTTAGTACCCCCTGGTGCTGTTGCAACGAAGTTCCAGTGGAGCTGTTTAGCTCCAAGGGCAGTTCCAGTTGCAACGACCCACCACTAGATGTGATAGAATGCACAGTTATCAGCATCTACTTGCAGCGGTTATTGGAGCATGGAACTGTGGACTGTGACTCCACCCCTACCTATCATTTCCTCCTTTTAGCAGATATTCCTTCTCTAACTGCCTCAGTGTTGTTTCAATGATGGTACTGCTAAAGGCAGTTCATCTGTCTTTAGTCAGTCCAATACTAAGCTTTGTTTTATTTATATTTCTGATTAGTGTGCTTTTTAAAAAAATATTTGAATGACAATACTTTACTTTTGAAGAATCATTTATGAATTATTGATAATTTCCTTTTGTGAAATTTCCTCTTTATTTTGTTGAGATTTTACCTGCTAGGTTGTTTGTTTCTCGATAGTTTAAGTAATTTTTGTGTGCGTGTGAATGTGCGGTAATAGTCAGGGAAAATTACTCCATTCGTCAGGACAAGGTCAGGAAATTTTGAGATGGAGTATCACTAGCCACCCTGATAAAATCATTGAATATTTTATTTTTGAAAATCAAAATTGTGAGCATTAAAAGGAATGAAAACTTTAAGCAAAGTACATGGTAGCGAAACTTTGTCCTCAGTAATAGAACACTAATCTATATTTACAAAATCATCTAAAACTATATACTTATATATATAATTATATATCTAATTTACTCTAATCTAAATAAAATATAACATTATTCGGCGTCAATTTATCTAATGTACCCTGGATCTGAATATAATAACATTATTAAATTATACAGACACATTTATATTAAATAAAAATAAGGATTCGGAACTCTGATGCAGATTATCACAATTTTATTTTGATTTCTCAAGTTGAACATATTCACACAGAATTGACACGTACAAATATTTCTTCCCCATAGAACAATTAAGGAAACATTACTCTGCGATATTACTGTTACAAATGTTCTTATTTAATATCTTTCGTGCATTTAAATTTCATAAAACAAAGAACTAATAATATATTTTAAATTTAATGACATAATATTGCACGTTATGAGCTCCTTAAATAATTTAAGCGCAGAGAAAATAAAACAGTTCATCTAAAATGATTCTTGAGGTTCTTGTCTCTTCTACAAAAAATACATTACAAAACTCTTTATTTCAATGGGTCGTTCTCTTAGAACAGATACTTGTACCTCATCGAATTACAAATATTGCAAGTCCCTATCATTTGATGCCACATCAATTAAGTTTCGTCTCACAGAGACAGATACTCACAACCCATACATCTTCGTCGAAATCGTGTGTAGAACTAGCTCGTTCGTCCTACGGCCTCCTCCGTAATATACGACTTCGTCNAAACAGTTCATCTAAAATGATTCTTGAGGTTCTTGTCTCTTCTACAAAAAATACATTACAAAACTCTTTATTTCAATGGGTCGTTCTCTTAGAACAGATACTTGTACCTCATCGAATTACAAATATTGCAAGTCCCTATCATTTGATGCCACATCAATTAAGTTTCGTCTCACAGAGACAGATACTCACAACCCATACATCTTCGTCGA
Source organism: Laupala kohalensis (assembly GCA_002313205.1). Classification (NCBI taxonomy): domain Eukaryota; kingdom Metazoa; phylum Arthropoda; class Insecta; order Orthoptera; family Trigonidiidae; genus Laupala; species Laupala kohalensis. Next base: position 313,422 of record NNCF01126066.1, read on the forward strand.
AATCGTGTGTAGAACTAGCTCGTTCGTCCTTCAGTCTACTCCGTAATATACGACTTCGTCGTACTCTCAGCTGATCGCCTCGTACTGCTCGTTCGCCCTTTGCCGGGTGCACCCTTGACCACGCAACCTATCTTTGATGCTCGCTGGCACGACGGTTTTCCATATGGTCCTACTGTTCACGGCTTCTAGCCTTCGGCGAATTCTCGAATTCAACTGCGTGTTTACGCTTCTAACTCACGTAGCGATTTAACTTTCGCGTTATACAGCCGGACATTCGGTGCTTCACTTGGAGCGCTTTATACGTGACTGAAAATACTACGTACTCGTAAAAATATCTTTCTAACGTAATCTCGATATGCTTCGGAGAATTTACTACGACTCCGAACAAATGCGCCTATCTCGGACAATTACAAGTCGCGAAAGGCTCGATAGATGAAGAACCGTTTCCCCCGGACAGTATTGAATAGTGAGATGAAGAACCGTCTCCCCCGGACGGTTTTGAATAGTAAGAGCGATACACGGGGAATTGCCTCCCTTTACCCCTCGCATCACCCTACTCCCAATGCTATCTAGATAATGTGCTAAGACAATAGCCAATCGAGTGCTCACAAAAAGGTACGCGCGGCTAACTCCCAAAGGGTGGGTTTACATTGC
>NNCF01126066.1:314476-357486 GCA_002313205.1 Laupala kohalensis
TTACAGTTAATTCGGAAAAAATAACTATTCCAATGCAATTTTCTCTTTATTCAAAGATACTCATTTAGCATCGAATTACAACAATTTAAATTACGTTCCCTAGCTCTCGAAACACACTGGAAACAAATGTTCGCCTCCCAGAGACGTAATACTCACAAAACAGCAAATTTTTCTTCGTAAATCGTGGCGTGCTCTCACCAGTTCGAGAATACCTCTCGTACTCGACAGGCTGCCCCAGCTGTGATGCTGATGACCTTGAATCGTCGGCGTGCTACCAGGCTTCCACACCACGTGGCCTCGTCTGCTCTGCTCTCCCCTCGAAAACGGCGTCGAAATGTTCGAATCGAACTAATGCTTTTCGAAAATAGGTTGTAGCTTCACTTGGAGCTTTTCCAAACGATACTATGATTCTCTACGTTCGTATAACTTCGGCCGTCCTTCCTCTATTCTCGAGTACTATAAAAAAATATCATGGAAATGATATTCGCAGAAATTTGATATTCGTTCTTACGGCAATTATACAACTTCGCCAATCAACTTTGATTAAGAAATGCTTAACCGGTTCAACTTCCCTTTTGACTATTAAATGCCACGTGTGATTAAATTCCGCTCCTCACGCTGATATTCTCCGTGCTTCTAAAACCCACACGTTTACAATTACGTAAAGCGAACCGTCTCTTCCAATCGACCACGAACAATTGAGAATGAATCTTGTTTCCGGCTTTCCACCTGCACACTAGCCCCCACTCCTTTCTTATGCCTCGTTTATTTCGCCAATCTGATCGCTTCCTTATTATTCACTTCACTGGCCCAGTCAGGTGCTTTCATGATTTCTAGTTCCTCTCGTATTTCACTCAACAAATATTCCGTCGCTTCGTATCACACTCAGAATGCACCCCACTCGGCGCTACATTCATATGGACGTTCCACGGTGACGACGGAGGCGGCGTACTGATAAGGAGTGCAACGAAGAAGAAGAGGGGAGAACTCTTTGGGAGAGAGGAGAAGGCAATCGAGCTTGAAGCATGAAGCAGTGAGTTCGTGGCCACTTGCGGTAGAGGATCACGGTGGGCACTGCTTCCCTTCGCGGTGATCACTCGTGCAGCCAACACGCGATCGAACGACGGTCCGAGGGGGACTCGAGCCGCAACACGAAGCGAGTAAGCACTGGGCACTACCCGCAAGGTAGTCGAGCGTGCTTTCGGCAGTAAACGCTGGAGTCGCACACTCTCGCCTACCGCGCGACACGGTTTGTCACCATACCCTTGGAATTGGTGGGGAACCCGACGGGAGACATCTGGAGACAGCATTCCGCTGTGAACGAGAGACGTTGCCGGCGCTGAGGACGAGGGTTCTCGCCTACACTTGGCGCGATACCACGGCGCGTCTGGGGGACGTGGTGAATCGAACCACAACAGCGGCGGATGCACGCCGACATCGGGCGGTCTACCCGCTTGTCCGAAGGCTACCGCCTTTCCGACGACGCAGCTCAAGGGCGGTAACTTCCCAATTCAGGAAGAAGAAACCTTGCGAACGGGAAAAGCACTCGATATTTGTTACTTTATTTGATTTGTTTTATGTAGAAATAATAAACGTTTAACTTGTTGCCGCTTGTTCCTTGTCTTGGAGCATCATATAACCCTCCCTCCGTTGCTGTATGGCCGAAGGTTCCTCTCAGCCCTGACAATCTTACGACTATCGACAAGATTTCTAGTAGCGGACATTTTGTCGAGTCACTATATATATAGTCCATAATTTTTGACATCACTGAGTTGATAGTGAATTGTGATTTCGTGTAAGTGTGAATTCAGCCTCATGAAGGGAATACACCATTAGCATCCTTTGGTGGGGAATGGAGATGGGTTAGTGGATAGAAATAATTTAAACTAATATTGAAATATAAAAAAATTAAAAATGCATTCAACACTTAGCTTAAGGGTTGATGAGATGTTTGAACTACTAATGCCATTATGCTAATGATGAGATCACATAAGAGCACAAAATCCTTAGAGTTGGAGGTGGAGAGAGCAAGACATAAAATATAACATTAAATGACTAATATTAGGGTTGAGTGCATGGTTTGTGTGTATTCTGAAATGAAAAATTGTATTTCCAATGACATTATGTATCCTTTAGACCATATGAGGTGCACGACACCCTTAGAGGTGGGGATTGGGAAGAACGTGACATGAAAATGACCGCTAACAACGGATTTTACAAAAATTCACCCCTAAGGATGTGAAATGGGAAATTGATGTTTTCTAAAAACGTTTTCTGAATTACATCGGTGAAAATAAGGGATGGAGGGTTTACACCAATACTATCAAACCTCCAACATTAATGGATAAAAATTTTCATTGGATATCAATGGGAATGTGAGAAAGAATAAAGTTGCAGACAGATTACAAAATTCAAACAAACCCATGGGGATATGGAGCTAGTTTACTTTATTTACATCATCTGCTGTGACATAATCTAGTTAAGAAGAATCTGCTGTACAGATGTGTTGTAAACGTACAATTAAGAAAGAAGATGTAAACTGCTTGCTTAAAAGAAAAATGATGAAACTACCATTGTTGCTTCACAGCAGACCCGACATCCTTCTTGGAACCAAGTGTGAAATTGTTTGGGCGATAACAGTATATCACATGAGTCAGGAGACCTAAAAGGAATAGAGAAGTCCATAACTCTCAATTGTTAAAACCCTTTAAGTACATCTTAGGAAATAAAAATGAACAGGTCATTATGGACCCGTCAATAGTAGTTAAGGGTTTAAGTGTTTGTTAAGGAACATGTCATTTGTTTATAGTCAGCTGTGTAAGATAAGCTTTTCCTTGTCGATTCTACATCCTTTACTCTTCAAAAGATATTGACATTGTGTATGAGAGACATGTAAAAATAAGTTAATAAAGTCTATTGATTTTNTCAAAAGATATTGACATTGTGTATGAGAGACATGTAAAAATAAGTTAATAAAGTCTATTGATTTTTTAAACTTACATAATTAAAGCAAATTTCAACAAAACGATTTCAGCACTCTTGTCCCGCGCATGCGCAGAAGCGAAATCCCAGTTGTGCGCTGTTCCAGCAGTGACAATTCAAGTGCCAAGGTTTTAATCATAACTCAAAGAAATATGAAAGATCAGTGCAATGCAAAATTCGTGCTGGTGATCATAATTCAGATAAGTGCAAAAACAGTTCTGTTAAAATGTGTGTAAACTGTGTTAAAGCTAATCAGTTTCTGAAGATCGAAAGACATACTGATCATGAAGCTACTGATTCAACCAAGTTTGAGACTTGTAGAGTCAAATTAAGTAGCATCTTCAAGTCTACTTATCTTCTTGAACCAATCTCAAAACCTCTCAGCTCACAGCCAGATAGCAAAAAGATTAACACAAACTAAAAGTTTTACTAAGAATTCTTTGGACCCTATGAAACTAGTCAAGAACACATCACCAGAAGACACGTCAATTATACCCCGTAAATAAGTTTTCTTTTGTATCACATACTAAGATTTGTTTAATTGTAAATTTTATTTCCGTTCATTATGCATAATATAGAAGGAAGTGAAGAAATAATTCAAGGTGAACTTATCTGTGAAGATATTAATATATTAAATAATAATTTGCAAGGTAGCAATAAGTTAATTATGTGTATTAACATGAATGCAAACTGTTGGACTTTGTATGTATGGAACTTGGAAGCAGGAGTATTTTCCATACTTCCAGCTATCTGGTTATAAATTTTTCTGCAATAACAGTGTGATAAATCTGGCAGATGGCGTGGTAATTAATATCAATGATAGATGTTATGAAATGACAGACGATTCAGGTGGGAAGACGCAGTATACCATAAGAAGTTCTTAGCAATTTGTTTAGAAAATTGTTATGTTCCTGCTTTTTTCATTACCAGACCATCTGACAAGGGTACAGGTAGAGGAACCTGCATAGATAGGTGCTTGTTGAGTCTGATATGCTGAAATATCCATTGATTATGAATATTGTCCATTGTTTATGAATATTATAGGTGAGGTACTAAATAAATGTGGACAGGATACTTGCAGTATTATAAACTATATAAATATAAAACTTGTTAGCAGAACTATTGGAACACATTATTGCAGTATCTTAATCTGGCCGTACAATTAATAATAGGTAAAATAAAGAATCGTATTATCAAAGCAACTCGTATAGAGAAAACAAATTCTGGCCAATTCAAATCCAGGAAAACCTGGATTACTGAAAGCCATTATGACTTCCTGTGCATGAATGTAAATTGGTAGAAAAAACATTTATGGCAATTTGTAAATTTATGGCATGCAAAAAACATTTATGGCAATTTGTAAATTCAAAATTAGGAATGACTGCCAAAAGAAATAATGAAATAGAATACTTATTGGATGAAAATAATAAGAAAATTGTGAACTCTGATGGAATTGCTAGTTTTACCAATAACTATTTTTGAGAAATCTGTGAAGAATTAAACTCTAAAATTGACAAAATGTCTACAGACAGGTCCAACGGGATGGGGGTGGGGCAGCCAGACCTAAGATCCCTGTGCCTGGTGCGGAAGGTCTTTCTGTTGAATGTTTTCTCAAGTCTAAAATTTATCCTGTATATTTTTTTTCTCGGGAATGGGTCGAACAATTTTCATGAAATTTCAAGATTACATGTGTTTTGGGGTGTCTCATTTCAGTTTCTTTCAGAGAAAATCCCACTGGGGTACAAGAAAGAATTCACTTAACTCTTGAACCCAGGGTTGCCATTTCTGTATTTTTCTTCTCATATCTGCTTGACTCGGGTTATTCTTTTCATTCCGCTTTACACATACATACATGATAATTTACATACATCATGTTACACTACGTGTCACTGAATTGTTGAACGATTAACGTATGTTATTTTGATTCGAGCGAAGATCTTGCCCAGGAATTAAATTCTTAAGAATTCGCCTGTCTGTTTCAGAGGCAATTAAAATTTTCAGAAGGTGAGTGAGCCTCTACGCTATCTATTTATTACCCTGTTTCATTCAAAATTATTACAATATATATTTTATGCTTTCTTTCATAGTTTGACTTCGTATGGCCTCATTGTTTTGGGAGGTGCATATAGTGTAACATAAAAAGAAATACAAGGGTGCTGAGGAAATCCTAGCTCCACGTTGAGACAGCCAATTGTAACATAATAAGAAATAGAATGTCTAGGTAGTCTTAACTTACCTGGCCCACTCAGCAACTCACCAGGAAACACCTGAACGATTCGAATAAATTGGAAAGGGCGGGGTTCGGCCCATTTAATGTCGTTAAATACACAAATCTTTTCTCACTCCCAGAAAAAAACAGCTTTGATAACATTGGTTTAATTGGCTAATACAAAGACTACACTTACATTATTATCTACTCTACTCATGCACGTTACTTCCCCACATGTACCCCCAAAATCACACGACTTGCTAACCATATCACTTGGTTCTACAATAGAATGGTGTTAATTATCAGTTCGAACATAACTTCACTTTAGACACGATTACTTTACAGATATAAAATTATAACAATACTTGTTTGTCTCTAATGAGTGTAATTTATTACACATGGACAAGTGTCACAAAAGTTCTTGTCATCGAAGCACACGCTCGAATTAGTTCGTTTACCACTTGCCGCTCAAGCAAAGATAGTAGATGCAGCCAGTCATGCTAATTACCTTTCCCTCTAGTATTGAGGCTAGACCACCAGACATCAAAACAGCATGGGCGTGCCGAGTCTCTCAGAGATCAATGACCCAGATACCACTAGGTCCTTCGCTTCTCCGCCCCGCTGATGCCGGTCGCCTGCGTTGATACCAAGACTAGTCGTCCCTTGGCGTAGTCTCACGAGGAACCATTGAAAGTTGTACCAGCTCAACTTGATGTGCCGTTAATAGCGAAATGAAAGTCCGAAGCCATTTAGCTTAGCTCGAAAAGTTGAAGCCACTCGACCCGAAAAGTAATGTCGAAATCGGATGACGATCAAAATAAATCAATCAGCTAATGATCATCGAATCATTAGTAAAGAAAACAAGTTCACCATTTTCCTCAGTTAATGATGAAACTAAGTCGTTGCTCTAAGTCAGGATATTGATGAAGAGCTTAATGCTAATAAAATGATGTCTCATAACGATGGTGCGTATTGATAACTCTCTGATCTGATGTGATGATCTCTCTGAATCTCAATGATGTGTACTCGAGCGCTCCTGCTCTCCTCATTAAATAACTATCTCCCCACTAGATTCCCAAAAATTTGGTCAGACAGGCCACGCCCTTCTTGATGTCATGTCCTATTGTAGCCAATGGTTTGTTTTTTATCACTCCACGTGGGGTAATTTTGGTTGGCTAATTCTCGATGACGTTTATTCGTTCTCGACGAATAGCAAGGCTCGATCTTCAACACTACTTAGTGTTTTTCCATGAGCCTCGTCATCACGCGATCCCGTGGCCCTCACCTCATCGCGGGGTTTATTTAACGCAAGACAACTGCCATTGTCTCTCTTTGTTCTACTCTACTACAATGGTCCTATCCCCATGTCATTGAAACTTCTTTTCCTCTTAAAAACCCTGACCATCCTTCTCTGCGAACGTTTTCTATCCCATGGTTAATACTGCCCATCGTCACTCATTTCCATTGTACTTCCTTTTTCGACAGTCAGTGCCACTCGCCTACCACCCTGACCTATGTCAATCAACTTTATTCCTAATAGACCCCTTCTTCGCTGTTTTCTTTCTATAACCTCGCTCGTGGTTCTGGGCTTTATCTCGAAAATAACCCTAACCATCCCTCCGAATTTCTATAGTAACTTTCCACTCGATTTTGCGAAATACATGTCAATAATGTATCTGGTTAATTTTTCTGTCATCTATTCAATTTTCTTTTCTTTAACTTTTGCTCCAAGCGAACTACTGCGTACGATGTGCAGACCCTCGGCTGATACGTTTATGATCTTATTCAAAAACAACCTTTGGGGTCTGCGGCCCAACGACCCAGTCTTCCCACTCCACTTTCTCTTTTGTCGTACAATTGCGCCTCTTCAAAACCCAACCTCCTCGGGTGCGAAATTGTTTATCCTTTCCTTTTTAATATTTTTCTGAATAAGTCTCAATTAAAAGTAATGAATTAATTATTCATTCTAATAGTAACAACTTAAACTTGTTTCAAAGAGCTCAAAACAAATTGTTAAAAATTGTATGAAAAATAGTTTTATAATTGATAACTATCCATTAAACCTTGAGTAACTATTTGCATATAATGTTTTCAGGGTACTGAGTGACTGGGAAATCCAGAAGAAGTCAGGGAATTTTGTTTCTGGAAAAGTCGGGGTATTCTTGTCGTGTGGAGGGTATTATTTGTATTCTTGTCGTGTGGAGGACCGCGTGTCTTACGTCGTCATCACTTTTATCGAAGACAGTCGTCGCAATGCCGAGCGTGGAGTGAGGTCAGTGGGACACAGTGACGCGCCAATGACAGGCATTATATAAAGAAGGATTTATGATCAACAATCTCTCAATCGTCTCTACCAGCTTTCGATCGGCCACGATCCACAGCCGCTCACCGTCGCCAGGCTCGGTCGACTCCCGTCGCCGCTGCCCGATTTGGGAACCCGCCGACTGGTCACAAGCGTGATGCCTCTCCCGGCTCCGAACTCCGACCGCCTCGCCGCACTGTGTCTCTCGACCACCTCCGACGCTCGGCTCCGCCGCTGAGCGCTCGATTGTAAGTATTAAAACACCTTGAGCACACTCGGAGTTTCATTGGGAACCGAACTTCCTTGTCACCTGTCCGACAGCAATCCTTCCGGCCAACCTCTTAGGATTGCCCACGACAGGGCACGACATTCTAACGATATGACAAATATCAACAAGTGTGACTTGTTATCTTCGTATACCGTCATTAACTAAAGTTTGACACTATATTTGATTTTCATTATCGAATAAGATTTCAGAGTTCGACCTAACTTTGATTCTATTTCCATGCCAAACCAAACCTGATTCGCGAAACTTCTTAATAGACGAATTTCATATTTTTTTCAGCAGTATAAGTACAATTTACGGATGTGTTATCAATTGTTTCTGATGTTAACGGAAGTGTGAGCGCCGTTGCAATGTCTTATGCTAGAGACCTGTGTTATCTTATGGACAAAGACACATCTAGCGGGCGCGGAGCGATTTTTCACTCGCTGTTTGCAGCGGAGATCTCAGCTCATTTCTGCGAACCGCCGGGGAGACAGCACGTGTTATCCTACGGACAAAGACACATCTAGAGGGCGCAGAGCGGAGATCTCCGCTGCTTCCTGCGCGACCTTGTCGCCTGCTGAAGGTCACAAGTGTTAATAGAAGGGTATATTGAGAGAAGCCAGGAAGACGGCGGATGATTTCTTTCATGGTGCTTCCTTTCATTTCCCTCAATTTCTACGGACTGATTATTAATTATATCAATGTTCATATTAATTATTGTAACACTGAGATATACTGTCACTGAGTATTTGTTCGCGTGCGTCCTCACTTCTCTATAAAATAACTTTTCGCGTCATTTTTATTTGGAGTTCGTTTTTCTGAAGCTTTCTTATTTTCGTGTTTTACTATTTTTGACATCTTCGTGTATTCTACTGTTCGTATATTAGTTTTTTCAGATTTTCGTTATGTAATTGTCAAAAGTTTTAGCGTGGTTATAGTTAAAAAGAGAGAAATGCACATTTTCACATCTACACATTAAATCTTTATTTGTAATATTTGTTCCTCAATTTGAATTTTATGTCGTACTATTTTTGTGAAATTATGAATCTTTCTGTAACATTGTGAATTTCCATTATGTTGTGTTCTTGATTGTCCGTGTATTTGAAACGAAGTACACAAGACTTCCTAAAAACCTAATAGAAACTTGTCGAGTAGGGAAGTCTCAAAATATTGGGTAATTTAGTGGGTACAGTTCGCTTTTAATTATAAAAATTAAATGATTAACATATTTTGGACATATATGAATGGTTGTCCTACAGTTGGCATTATTTAAAGCGTAAATTTAAAATTTAAAATACTACTTAAAATTAACTGGTTTTAAACAAAAAATATTGAGTCAATCATGTTAAGTATTTTGGAAGGTAGTTATCCATCAATAATTATTGATAAATTACACGGTAATAGTACATTTTAAAAGGGAATTATATTTGAATTAAATAATTACGTAAGTATTCTACTGTTATCGTCCATTATACATTTGATAAATGAATAAATTACAACTTACGACCTTTTTACGGACGATTACAATATATATTGTTCTTATTAAAATATACAACGTAACGACTCGTAGTTTGAGTCATTGTTAGGTGATAAAAAATTATTAGGAGAAACATGAACGTAGCAACATATTACCCACAACAAACACAATATATATCGCAATCGTCCGTAAAAACTTCGTACGTTGTTATTTATTTCTTATGTAAGTATATTTAACTATATCTGTATATTGGCATTATGTATAGTGGGTCTATTTCTATTATTTATAAAAAACGAAAATAGTCGCCGTGTTGTTTATTGTACAGTAAATATAACTATTATTTCAAACATTTGCATTACCTATAGTTGTGTGTTTTACAATAAAAGCGTTGTGAAATTAGCGGGCAGTTGCACGGATGCTCTGTACAAGAACTGCGCGAAGCATATCTGTTTTCGTCCTGAAGTGAGCTTGTTCCTTCCACCCCTACTCATGTTCCCCTACTCCTGCCCGTTGACGCCCGCTCCGCTAGGTGTTTTTGCACAAGCGGAGCGGAGAAACCGCAGATGTGTCTTTAACCTCTGGGTACGATTATGTTGTAGCAACGATCAGTGATAAGAAGAGAGAGAAAAGTAACGCGACTCTTATCTACACGTTATGACAAATGAGGGCGTTTATGTCGGCACTGCCACCAGCGCTGCGACCAACGATAAAAGCAACGAAAACCCATTGGTACATTTTCTTCGCTCAAATCGAATCCTGGGTCGCAATTGTTGTTACGACTTCAAGGTTTAATTACTTTGTACTGCGATTGATTTAGAACAATTTATAAAAGTTGCGTTTAGACAATTTATAAAAGTTGAGTCGTCATCGACACGTCTGCGCATTTTCGAATGCTCAATGCCTCGCAGCGTGCGTTCAGGTTATCGTTCAATGTAACCTCATCAAATTTACTTGTTGAATTAATTCCCATCGTCTGTTGTGGTTTTAACCCTTTTTGGACCACAACGCGACTCTTCGATGGACGCAACTTTTATCAATTTCTCAAAATTCATCGCAGAACAATGTAACATAATCTCGAAACCGCAACAATAATGGCGACCCTAGCTTTGGTAAGAGCGAAGGAAATGTTCCAAAGGGTTATCGTTGGTCGCAGTGCCGACATAAACGCCCTCATTTGTCATCACGTGAAGGTTAGCGTCGCGTTACTCTTCTCTTTCCACTTATCGCTGATCGTCGCTCCAACACGACGAGACGGTTCCAATAACGAGACTGTTACAAGCGGAACAGTCAGCGCCGTTGCAACGACCCACCCCTAGACGTGATAAAACGCACTGTTGTCATAGCAACAGTTTTCGGGGGCTATTGTAGCTGCGACTCCACCTCTACCCATTATTTCCTCCTTTTAGTAGATTTTACTGACCGCAAATGCCTTGATGACTCCACCCATTTCTTCTCAAACTGCCTCAGTGTTGTTTCAATGATGGCAGTCCTAAAGGCAGTTCATCAGTCTTTAGCCCGTTCAATGCCAAACTTTGTTTTATTTGTATTTGTGATAAGTGTGCTTATTTTTAATATTTTAAATGTCAACGTTTAACTTTTGAAGAATGATTTATTCGAAAACTATTGATAATTTTCGTATAAGAAATTACTTTATTTTTATAAACTTTCTTGTCGAAAAAGCAGGTGCCAACTGCATACGACGACGTGGGGGAAAATAAATTAATTTTAATTAAATAATAATTTAAATATTAATTTGTTCTAATTTAGCTTTAAAATCACAATGAGCCAAATTTACGTGTTTTCTAATTTCCACTTGTGATGACACATTATTCGTAATACCGCTGAGTAATATCAATAACTAAAGAATTTAATAATAAGTCCGTCGTCTCTTATTCGGAGAAAACTCGTCCACAATTTCTCCGTCTCCCCCTATTTGTTGTTATTGTTTGCATCTCATTCCAAATTCTGCCAGCCTCTGTCCAAGAGAATATTCTCCAGTTCATCCTTGGACGTCTCAGTTTTCTGGATCTTGTATGGTTCCACATTAAGGCACTTTTCGATGGATACTTTCTTAGCGTGTGTCGTATCCTACCAAATTTCCGCTGGCGAGTTTCTGTTTCGACGTCTGTGTGTCTTGTTTTTTCTAGTTCTCTAAAAGAAATTACGCGAAGCCACCATATTTTAGGATGTATCTTAAGGAAGGGTTATGATACTCTGATTCTTTTTATTTAAGTGGTGATCAAACAAGTTATTTCGGAGGCTACCGCGGCTGGAGTCACATGATATTGCGCTACCCGGTTGTTGCCGCGTCTTGTTGTGGTTTGATGTTTCGATATTCATGCTGCAGCCTCTTGTGGTTTAATGTTTTGGTGTCCATGCCTTCCTCAGAACTGACTAGACCGGTGGTTAAGCTAGCGCCAAGGAGTGAGTTGTCACTCCGTGCACTAGACGTGAGGCGCTGGGTTTGGTTGTAACGTTGCTGTAATTGGACGTTGTGCGCAGGGCGCCAGTGGGTTAGATATAACGCAATCACGTCTGGAGGAGCTGTTGGTGGACGCGGATGGAAAGTCTTGGGCGGGACACACTCCCTGCTTGCAGTGTGCTGGAGTGCCGCGTATAAGGTTACATCATTTGTTACCTGGCTTAATGTTACTGTCGATAATAAAGTTTTGTCTTTGACGGCTAAATTCAACAGCTTCCTTGACAACTCTGTGGGGCCAGCAATCCTCAGTCTAATCAAAAATAAATTTCATATCCCTTGTCCATGGCCTGGGGGGCAACCGCTGAACGTTCTGTCCAACCATACTTGTGGTCCCTGATGTTCTCCTTCCTGAAAAAGAACTTTATTGTCAAGAAAGCAGTTGCAAACTGCATATGACCACGTAGAGGATAAAAACTAAATTACTCTCCGGAATCAAGCAAGGGACCATCACATCAATTCCGATCAAAGACCTAAGAGCAGTGGCGGGTTTAATACTTATAATTTTATAAAAAAATTAAATACGCACTTATTAATTTATTATTTCAAAATAAATCGTAGATATTATATTCAGTGAAAATTCGAGATTCATAATAACAAAAGTATTAAATGACATTCCCGACTATGAAAAATCCGCTACTACCCGGAGGAAAACCGGAGAAAAAACCCGGGCCATGATGGGAGTCCTTCTGTCCTCCACCGATCTCCATGCTTCCCCTTTGTATATTTCTTTTCCCCTGCAATATGTATTTTCCATTGCATCCATTGCTTACTTTATTTGGATCCGTATAAATCGGTTTGATGTCGGTCTCTTTGAATACGCGACTCAGTGACGCGTCTAATGTAGGGTAAAATAGCCAGTCTCTTGCTTTTTTTCTTCCACTTTTATTGCTGTCATTTTGTAGTTTTGTTCAGGATTTCATATGCCATAGTAGCTGAGTATTCATTAGCGCGAAGTATTAAAAAAAACCCGCGCTTCTTTTCTCGGATATTTTTGGTATCACAAATCTTCATGGCCCTGGTTGGGAGGATGTTGTGAATTCCACGCTTCGTTGCTGGGATGTGGTGGTAGTTTACATGTAGCATGGTGCTAGTTCAGCATGGGCGGATTTGCGATGAACAGATATTACTTTCTCCCCTTCCAGTGAACACCACCTTAACGAAGCACTGTCCGTGCGGGTGGCGAGGGTTTGCGCGTTCCATCGAAGCTGAGAGCTATGCCGGCGGTAGTGTAACTACCAGCAGGGCCACCCAAGCCGGACAGGTTTCAGCTGAGGTACCAGACGAAGTGTGTTCCACAACGACCTATCTTCCCCAACCAATCCCGCTTCCCTACCACCTGCTGCCTTGTAGGAGGGGGAGGGATCCACAAAGGCTAAGGGAAGAAAAACCCCGACAGAAAACCAAGGGGGGAGGGGGGCCTCTGTGGGTGTGGTGATACCAACTCCCCTAAGGGAACAAACCCTGATTACAAAGACCGGTCCTCCTGGAAGGGGGTTGAGCGTGGGGTTGGCGGCCGCATCTTGGAAAAAAGCATTTTCACGAACCCTAACGATGTGCCTTGAAATCTGAAACAACCCTTTCTAAGGCGACATGGATAAAAGACGGATAAAGAATAAAGAAAAATTGAAATTGGGTACCTAGAACGTAAGATCTATGATGCAACCAGGAAAGATGATGGAGGTGGCGGAGGCGACCAAGAACTTCAACTATGATTTCATTGCCCTTCAGGAAATAAGATGGATTGGAAATGGCAAAGTAGATAAAAATGTCTTCAACACTATACTATTCAGGACCTAATAAACGAACAGGACTATATGGAACTGGTTTCATTGTACAGGAAAAAATCAGGAAAAGTGTAAAAAGTTTTATACCACTGGGAGATAAGCTCTGTAAAATTATATTAAAAGGAAGGTTCCGAAATATTACAATATTTTCTGCATGTGCTCCAACAGAAGAGAATAGATAATGAGAAAGATAATTTTTATGATAATCTGGAGAAAGAATGTAATAAAGTACCCAAACACCACATGATATTATTAATGGGAGACTTTAATGCAAAAATTGGCAAGAGCCAAAACACATCTAATGTAGCAGGGAAGTATTATCTTGACACGGAAACTAGTGACAAATGGAAAAATACTGATCAATTTAGCTATGTCAACAAATTTAGTGATAATGAGCCCATTCTTTGAACATAAAGTTATGCATAAACATCCATGGAAAATACCAGGTACGACATCATAAAATCAAATTGACCATGTTCTGGTCAATAGACAACACTACATCCATAAAAGATGTCAGATCAGCTAGGGGACCCAATTGTGAGTCGGATCATTACCTTGTTGAAACCATTATGAGAGAGAAACTATCAGTAGCTCGAAGATAACAAGGAAATAGAAGAACTAAGTGGAAAATAGAACTATTTATTAAGAAGGGTTCCATTGAAAGTTATAAGAAAGCAATTGATGAAAGGCTGAATAAACCAACAGAAGTTCTAGGAGAAGAAGAATCAACGATACAATAGAGAAAAGACTGTGGAAGTGAAATATAGAATGGTTTGATGAGGAGTGCAAGAAAGTCTTAGATAAAAGAAATAGAGAATGACAATTAATGATCCAAAGAGAGACTAGATCAACAAGGGACAGATATAAAGAAAGTAGAAAAAGGGCCAATAAAATAATAAGACGTAAGAAAAAAGAATATCTGAAACAAATTACTGATATTGAACAACTTAATGATAATGACAGTAGAAACTTTCATCAAGCAGTTAAAAATATGACAAAGGGATATCAGGCAAAAAGTAATCTGTACCAAGATAAAAATGGAAAACTGATTGAGGATCAACAGAAAGTATTGGAAAGATGGACTGAATTCTACGATGAATTACTAAACACTAATGGGGAAACAGAAGCGGATAGAAATGAAGCCGAATCATTGGAAGGATTAGAGTATTCTGATAACAATGAAGAGATTGAAGCACCATCAATAGACGAAGTGAGACAAGTGGTGAGGAAGATAAAGAATGGAAAAGGAACTGGAGAAGATGGAATAGTTGGCGAACTGATAAAAGTAGGAGGAGAGAAATTGATAGAGGCACTACATATACTAATATGTAGAATATGGGATACAAATGAAATATCAAAGGATTGGAAAAATGGATTTATTTACCCAAGTTTTAAAAAGAAATAAATCAGAGTGTAAGAATTATAGAGGAATAACATTATTAAACACTACCTATAAGATCATTTCTAGTATACTGCAGAAACGAGTAAACGTTTTCGCAGAAAACATGATTAATGAATATCAATGCGGATTTTGAAATGGCAGAGGATCAACCGATCATATATTTACACTCAGGCAAATAATGGAGAAATGTTATGAATTCAACATTGATTTACACAAACTGTTTGTGGACTACAAACAAGCCTTTGATAAAATCAAATGGGATCAACTTTTTAGTGTATTAATGAAAGAAGGAATGCCAAATAAACTGATCAAATTAATACAAACAACTATGTTTGGCTCCTACTGTAAGGTATGTGTTGAAGGGAAAATAAATGAAGCAATTAGTATAACATCATGTGTTAAACAAGGTGACTGTCATTCTGCTACTCTTTTTAACATTGCTCTCCATAGTGTAGTTAAAGAACTGAATATTAGGGGTAATATCATTTACAAATCTAAACAAATTCNTATTAGGGGTAATATCATTTACAAATCTAAACAAATTCTTTCATACACCGATGACATAGCGCTGATATCAAGAAACCAGGATGAATTGGAAGAAATGTTTAGAAAACTTGAAATGGAAAGTAAAATCATAGAACTTAAAATTAACGAAGAGAAGACAAAATATTTGAAAATGTCAGCCATAGAAACTAGAAGAAGGGATCAGAGAATGAGAATAAATGGATATGATTTCGAGAGTCAGCGATTTCACATACCTTGGAGTCAAAATTAATAATAAAAATTGTATTTCAGATGAGATAAACGAACGAATAACGCGAGGAAACAAAGATTACTGTGCCAACATTCGACTTATTATGTCTGCTGTGCTGACTAGAAAAACAAAAGTGAAGCTATATAAGACTCTTATTAGACCTGTAGTCACATATGGTGTAGAGACATGAGTACTAACCAGAAGCGATGCTGAAAGATTTCATAAATTCGAAAGAAAAATTATAAGAATTTATGGAGCAGTTAAAGAAGGAGAAAGATGGAGAATAAGATATAACGATGAAATAAACAAGATCCTAAGAGGAGAAGATAGAGTTAGATTTATAAAATCGCGTAGAATCTCTTGGCTGGGGCTCCTGCAGAGAATGGGAATGGAAAGAATATTAAAACATCCTAAAAAGTAAAATCCATGGAGTTGCGAAACGTGGCAGACCTTGAAAGAAGTGGCTCCAAGATGTTGTGGATGACCTGAAGAAGATGAAGGTGACTGGATGGTGGGAGAAAGCAGAGAGATGAATGGGGTCACTTCGTGAAGGCAGCACAGACCCACATCGGGCTGTAATGCTTTGGAAGAAGTAGAAGATGTTACGTTCTCGCTTCCCTGAACTTAGAAAAAATGAAAATCATTAACCCCTTCAACTGTAATTAAGAACTCAATCATATGATTTATTTAATCAATGATGTATTCAATAGGTTACTCGCTTGGTAATCGATGCGTAACTCATCAATAATTAAGTGAGATAGACCAGAGCTCGTCCTGGTAAGTCTAATCTTGGATCAGTGCCCTACTTGTTAAAAGGAAACAAGGCTGAGTTAAACAGTTTGACAAAGTAAATATGAT
Source organism: Laupala kohalensis (assembly GCA_002313205.1). Lineage (NCBI taxonomy): Eukaryota > Metazoa > Arthropoda > Insecta > Orthoptera > Trigonidiidae > Laupala > Laupala kohalensis. The sequence continues at coordinate 330,995 of NNCF01126066.1, forward strand.
TTAATGTTAAATAGAATAGGGTCAAGTATATCACAAAAGGCTCGTGCTCCACTTTAAGCGTGAAATTCTTTCCCCTTTAACTAAAACGTTATGGAATAATTAAAATGAACAATAATATTAGTATTAATAAATGCTTATTACAATGACTGTTGGTCACACTTTTATGTAACAAAGTGAAATACAAAAAGAAAGTTTATCACGGGGCGGACGTGCTGAAAGCTTACTTACCCTCGCCCTCTGCTCCGCTGGCGGCTCTGGTCCGTCGTTTTTCTTATTACAATTTCTCGGCGCATAATATGGCTCCTGGATGGTTATGAACCAATCCAGTTTACTTTATAAATGGAACGAATAGTTGTTCAAATCCCATTGGCTGTTATAAATGGGTAAAAGTCGTCCAGTTCACAACCTGTGGAATAGTTTCCAGGGCGCCCTTATCTCGGGGCTGATTCGTGGTTTCCCGTTGACTTGTTCTATGTGCTATATTGTTATTTATAGCTATGACATATCCCAACTAGCAGCTTGCCACCAAACCCTAATTACTCATAATCATGACTATGTTATTCTTATAAAGCTGAGTAATTATAGTAATCATAACTATAACAAACTTAGCGAGCGTAGTAAGTTATGTTAATTAAATGCAAAATAATAAATCAATGAAATGATAGTCAACTGGGACCGTATCACAAAGAGGGAGAGTATCTTCGTTTCCTGTGGAAACAATTACACCAAGCAAAGGAGTTGGCGATTACAACCTCCGTGGTAAAGTTGATTTCAAGATGGACGGAGTTCAGATGTGAGTGGAAAGAAGTTAACTGGCCTATGCCGTGTGGCCATACTACAAAGATATCATCGACGTTGGGGTACCAGTGGGAGAGTTTTAGATGGGAATTTCCCCGGGCTTCGCTCTCAAATGATCCCATGAATACCAACACGGCAATCGGAGATGAAGAGATGGCCATAACTGCTCCTTTTGTCTTGGTGGAAAAATGTCTCTGTACTGAAAATATAGTTTCCATACAATGTTCTGTGAGATGGGCCCATTCTTCAAGTTGATCTCAAGCTTGGATCTTCTCGCGGATAGTATTCAGTACTTCATCAACGGGTTTTGCGTAAAAAGTGATGAGACATCGAAGCTGAGTAAGATGTCTTTTTTCTGGAGTGGATGCTGTGAAGGATCTCGACATAATGGAGTGAATGGGGCTGTTTATTACTCTGATTATGGGTGAGGAATGATTCGCGCCCGCTTCTCCCGCCACTCCCTCTGCGCACAACGTCCCAGCCAACCTCAGCACTCCATGCCACAACTGTTGCGATACACGGAGTGACTCCTCGCTCCCGGGCATTCCAATCGCAACCACTTGAGAAGAAGGCTGTATTATGAAAAGTCAAGCCATGAATTTTGGATAGTGCAAATTGGATAGTCCAGCATCATGTGACCTCCCAACTTGCTCTACCGTGTAGCAGATGAGATATTATACAAGAATTAAATATTTTGATTTTTCGCATATTTTGCTTAAGTTCTACAGATAAGTATTCATTTATCTTGAAAATGCGCCGCTTGCTTTCTGTATTTTCTTGCAAATATCTAGCGCAGATTCATACTTTCTCTGACACTATACTTCCCCGATAACAAAATTCAGAAACTCACTTCACTACGTTTCGTTCCACATCCATAATTTTCGGGGTCGCTGAGACGACTGGTAATCAATATTGTTTTAAGTCTAAGGTCAGTCCCCGTGGGAGCAAGATCTAACATCCCTGAGTGAGATCTCATGGTTGATTGGTGAGAGTCCTAATGACTTTCCCTAGCTTTTGTCGAATAGAACTCTGTGGAAACTTTTGAATATTTCTAGAAACAAAATATTGCAGGAAACTGCAACATGGCAGGAACCTTGGATACAATAGTCAATTTGGGCTGTCCATTTTTCGAAGAGCGCTGAGTCTTTTGCGACCTGCGAGTTCAATATAAGTAATCGTCTCTCAACCGTGCTTTACCCACTGGTTGTGACCATTAGTCACCTACAGGTTATCTCTGGTTGAAAAATTATTTTATTTATTTATGAAGATGTCGCATGAATACCCATATATCTCTTTAATATAGACACAACATAACAAAAATTATATAAAACATGACGCAATTACATTCAGAATCAAGAATAACATTAGTTATTTACATATTAGTATTTCAATTCGTGTTTGGAATAATTTTTCGTAGATTTCCACAATATCAGAATAGCTTCGATATCTGTATAACTAAAAGAATTTTTCAATCCGAGGTTGCCAATAGGTGAATCATAGGCAAAACGTATGAGTCTATCGTGATAGAGAGACGGAATACTTTGGTCGGTTTCGCATGTAGTCAGAGATTCAGCATTCTTCTCTATATGGATAGCCTATAAGTATGGGTCTGCTTCTTCCGCCATAGTCAACACTATATTAATGTTACTTTTATTATATTTTTGGTAAATTTTTACTCTTAGTTAGGACCAAATGTTTTTCCGAAAGTTTGCCGTACTGCAGATAGACACTCTCGTCACGAAACTTTTGTCTCTCGTCATGGAGTGAATTCAGCATGTATTGGACCCCAAGCCTCACCGAATCTCCCTTCCCAAGGCATAAGTTGGGTCCCGGCGAGAGGCATGAAATAGTGCTGTCTAACGTATAGCGTCCCCACTAGTAAGTTGTTATGAAATCTGTTCGCGTGCATCGTTAAATTATAATAAACATATTTATTCCCTTGAAAATTTCAATGTGAATAAGCAGCACCAATAAATTTCTCTTTTACACTTTTAAGTAACTACTTAGGGCTATGTAAATAAAAGTATGTTATTTACCTGCACAATCATTACTGAATGTACTCAAAGAATTACATCCCTGCCTGAACAAGTTTGGGACCCAACTCTTGCCTGGGATATACAGCCCCTTCCAAACCCATCCCAGTGGTAAATTACTTTGGGCCCAAATTTTCGTCATTTTTTAAAGAATTAATTCATCGAAATTCAGCTGCATGAGTTTTATGAAATATAAAATGACTTTATATCATAATATCTTCGGTCTGGTTTACATGGGAGACTGACATAATCATCCATCTTCTCTAAAGTCAATACATTTAATCAAAATTCATCCTATAAATTTTGAAACGGTTTGAAATAACTCGTGATGAATTTTTTTCAACAAGTTCAACCTTTTTCACTCGCAACTTTACGACTACTGACGGTCGGAAGTGTTGGAAGAAACTTACCGTCATTATTACCAGCGGAAGTGAAACTACTTTATCAAATGCAACGCTACTCCGCTACCTTTAGATGAAATAACTGTCAACGCCTAAAACCTCGCACTCTTCGTGTCTCCACTCTTATAATTTAGATTTGTATTTTCAGACTTCAAAGAAACTATGAATCACACGGAAGGTGCAGTGTCTAAATACTTCATATTTAAAATGAAATAATACGGTATATTGAACATTGTGTAAATCGATTTTTTCTTCTTATTTTCTTGTTTGTCTTTTCGATTGTGTTGAATTAATTTACTTCACTGTACTCTTAGTATTCTTATTACTTCAATAAGATACGTTCTGATACCCTGAAACTGAAACCACGTTACCACTGAACTTTATTGAATAAGTCTCATAATTTTGAAAAATATTAAAAAGTGACATCGACAGGTACTAAAAGAAGAATAACAAGTTTTGCAAATGAAGACAACATTTTCTTTTATCCCTTTTTATCTTTCAACTTAATATAGAAAATGAAGATTATCGCTTACCTACTTGCATAAAAAATTCTAGCCGTCTCTGCACCTGACACACGATTTACTCATATAGACTTACATATACACGTAGACCCAATAGTCTTATGTCCCGGTTGTCCGGAGGGGAAAGCGAAGAGAGATGTCTCTGTCTCTCTCGTACATCGTCTTAGGTGGGGGAACTCGATTGCCTTCACTGACTGCTGACTGCTGCTCACAAGTCATTGCACAGTAAAACCTTACCCCCTCCAAGCGGATGTGCAAGTGAGAGGGCGACATCTCTCAGTATCTTCTGTCTCATGTTATCAAGGGCAATCTGCAGGAGACGGTTGCCTCTTTATTTAACTCTATGGATGTTCTTACGTAATTTTACATTCCAATGTTAAATCTTCACACTAATGGAGTAATCTCGGAGGGAAAATCAGATGCAAGTAATGTTATTCATTAGTGGAAAAGAAGGGCGTATCCAGCTCAAACCGTAATGTGGGGAAGATATCTAAATTCAACCTACATCAAAGAGAGTTGAATGCCGTACAATAACACACACTAGTATTACAAACACCATTTATAAAATAACCAATTTTTGAACAATAATATGTTAAACAATTATCAATTTTTAAACAACTTCTTTTACTAAATGTTCCATATGGAAAATTGGGTATCTGCCCTAACTCTTAAGGTTTCTTAACCGAAAATTTTGTAAATTGTGGATTAGCAATACGCATTTTAAGGCCAATATCGAAATCAAACTTGAAAATTGTAAAGTCACGAAATTTCTCAAAAATAGAATTATAAAAAATGCATGTTTTTCACTCGCAATAACTAAAACCACGTTACTTTAGTTTAGTCACTTTTTGAAGATGTAGAAATAAGTGTTAATCATACTTAATCAATAGTGTAAATCATTATAATGAACTCCCCTAAGAGAAACAAAAAATATGCTCCTGAAAATATATACCACATTGTTTGTTAGTTTTTTTTATAGTAATAATTCGTTTAATAATTAATTAATCTGTTGAAAAGTGGCGTATTAACTGGGGATAAATTTCAATCTAGCATCTTTTTTGAGGAGTCAAAGTGTTTTTACTACACATATTTTTCTCTCAAGAAGAATCGTACATTTGACAGTACAGTTGGTGCTAAATACATTTTGGTATGTGGAAAATCAATTTTTATACAGGAGATTACATACCGTTGCTGTTCCGGCACTGCCCGACGTCTTCTTGTCGTACCGGAGCTTTGGGATTGACAGTTAAAGTTAATAGTGAACCGAGACATTTAAAACTATAAATAATATTGGAATACTAAAAGTGGAACCGAAAATAATCGGATGCTCTGATAGTAGCGAGTGTTTTGAAAATATAGTGGCTTGATTAGTGACTGCTGAGGTACTTCGAAAATTTCTCCGGAGGGTCCATGGTCCCCGTGCCTCTTCCCCTCTAAAGCCACTCTTGTGAGGTTTGTATTACGAATCACTCTTTCACCTTACGACAAGTTTTGGAAAGATACTAAACCACTTATCTTCCTTTACCGCAAATTCTTCGCTTCTCCTCTGCCAACAAACATTTATGAATACCCCCTCAGTAATAAAATGTTCTTGCCACATCGTTTGTTTCAATAAAAGAACTCATCATTAACGCATATATTGTACTTATATATTATTTCCATACCAGCCAGAAAATATGTGGTGCGAGCCGTTGTTAGAGTAATGAAGGAAATGCCGCTCCTAGTACGAGCTGTCGCGGGAAAAGCCGGCGTCCCTCCAGATGTGCCGCACGGCTTACTGCTTTCTGATGTATGTGCTTCAAATGCTCGTCTTGCGCTGATATTGTCTCCTTAGATACACCGAAAATTGAAATTATAATTGTAAAGGAACATATTAATCGACGTATTTTTTCACTATTAAAATCAGAAGTTGTCGAAGTCAACAAGAGAAAAATATTGTGATGTACTCGGATCCAGGTATGTCATACCGAAGCACAAAGCCTAAAAGGCCGATTTCCCCTTTTGCAATGGGGCCTTCGTAACTATTGTCACGTCTTCTTTGTATGTGATCATTTTTAATGTATTGAATAATCAATGGGACTGAGGGAAAATAAAGCATTTCATTCCATCCATTGTGACCTACTTCGCCTTCGCCAGGGCTCCCTTCACGCCGTTGGAAAGCTGTAGACCACTGCTGTCTACTCCCCCACTACCTTCATCACCTTGAACGCTTCCAGTGCCAGCGTCTTCGGCAGTGGCTGCTCCTCCCGGTGGAAAGCTGGTGTCTCTCGCGCCCGCAGTCATCCTGTAGCCATGGTTGTGAGGTGGAGTGCGGTGCAGCTTGTGGCACTTTCATTGTTATGCATAACGGGTGAGTATTCACTTGAAGTTGGTTTCTGGATATCGTAATTAAAAACGTTTTTACCCTATTTAATTGTAGATTGGATATTAAATAAACTAAAGTATAAGTGGTAACTACCCTTAATATTATAAACATAGTCATGAATTCTCGCTCTATACTGATGATAGAAAATTGACACAAACATTAGAGTCCAGACAAATAATTTTGTTTCTAGGGTTTAGAAGGATAGGGACGAGTATGTTTAGGGACATTTAAAAAATTAAGAAAGTTTGACAATTTATAAGATCAACAAAGGAAAAAGAATGAACAAAAATACTTTTAATTAATTTTTATTAAAAAATTGTAATTTTCTTCTTCTTAGGCATAATAATGTGACAGACATTGTAAATGCCATATTAGTATTTTTTACTAATTTTTGCCTCTCTTGGAAATACCTTGTTTTCATCATTAATCATCAACATCTTTTAAACTATGTTGTGAAGTATGTATATTTATATGTATTCAGCCTTCCCTCCAGGTTTGAGCTTGTAATTAATGTTAATGAGTTATTGTTTGTTACATGTACTTGCTTCTTTTTTAACTCCTTCCAACTTCTGCACAGTTCATGAAGTTATGCAGTATATATCTTGCAAGAACTGCAACAGTGTTTAAATTATTGATTTATTTTTGAAATATATTGTACTGATGCAATTTGAATGTATTTGTTGTTTGCATTTCAACTGCAAATTATCCAGAATTTATTATATTAGAGTCTCTTCAGGGCACTGTTTGTCAGTTTCTCTTTCTTCCTCTTTCTGAAGAGGCTTCTGTTTCTAGCGAAATGGGGGATGGAATGAAGCCATCCCATGTGATTGTTTATATTTTATGATGCTCATTATTAAATACTTCTTAACTGGGTTAGCTAATAAAATGTATATACTATGTGCAAATTGAGTATTCAATATCAAATAAATAACAAAGAATACAATTTTTAAATTATTGAAATTATTTCAGTTCCATTCTCTAGCCAAATTTTTTTTAGCTTTTCTTAAAAAAAACTTCAGCCTATTGGTGTGTTCTTGAGAATCAAGTTGCCCCTCAAATTTTGGTCTATTTATTAGCAGAATGTTTTGTCAGTTCTGGGTATAAGTTTTTCTAGTTCAATATATCAAGGTTGTATTTTAAGCTTTTTGGTGGTTCTTTTCTCTTTACTTTAACATTTCATCCTTTCAATTACTTGTGAAATTCTACATGTCTTTGGTTCAGTGACGAGAATTCAAGTGTAAATTGTCAGTGATATATAATTTGAGGTACAATCATGAACTATTTTTTGACAAAAACATTGATTATCATTTACTGTAGGAATCAGAGTGATATTAAATTGGCATCCACTTTTCATTTTCTTATTTGGAGAATTTTTAGATTTCTTCAACTACTGTATAATATTGAATATATTATCCCATTAAACTATATATTATCCCATTGAATGCAGAACTCTGCTATCATTTCACATGTTTTCAGAGAGCAAACAATTGACACAGGATAAATAATATATGACATTAAATTCCCTGGTTTGTTCCTCCCAAAGCTTGAAGACCAAAATGTAGGTAAACCAAATGTCAATCAAAAAGAAAAATTCGCCTAATTTCACTGGAAACCCTAAAAAACAGAAATATATATCTTGCACATCTCTCCGAATAGGAGGTTAGTAGTTAATAAGGTTTTAAAACTCTGCCCATGAAAGGTTTTGATTCTTTCCTCTTACATTGTGCCTTTTACCAGCAAATAGTACAAAACTTAAGTTTTTGAATTGGATATTAATATATTACATATTTAATACTTTTAATAATATAATATTACTTATTATGAATATAATTATGAATAATAATTATTATATAATAATTATATTCATAATTAATCATAATTATATAAGCAATTCATAGATATTATATGATTCCTTTGTATTGGATTTTTCCTTTGTCATTAGGCATACATGATATGTTTTTATTCAATGTATTCCTGATATTTGTAAATTCAGTAGTGTTCAGCTTCAAAGATTTAAATGTGAAAATTTACCAACATACTGTTTTTTCTTTACTATCTATTGGTCAAGGGGCTTAGACAAAATGCTTCAAAGAATTTGAAGGAAATAAATGATAGACATAGTGATAAAATGTTACTTATTACAATTATTTTAAGCCTATTATGAAACATTATATGTTATACAAGAATATGTATTCTAAAACATTATATACTGACGGGAAAGTGAGGTTTTGCTCCGGTACAGTTCATATTTTCTTTGTCATACCTTGAACATTATGCTTTTCTCATTCGAAAAAGGATTGAAAATTTGATGACAGGGAATTACATCTATTCCTGTTTATTCAAGAAACTTCATTGTGTATTCGAATTTAGTATAAGGGTCCCTTGAAAAAGTTCTACCCTTACCCACTCCTGGGAGCCCAGGTTTTCAATCCACAAATATTCGGAAAATTCTCTTTTAACTGGAGTGCCTGAATTAACTACGAAATTGTGAATAGAACGATTCAGATTTTGTCCAAACTTTCGTAAAGCTCAAAAGAAGGACAAGATCGTATTGCCGTCGTGAAATGAAATGTACCGTTGGGTGAGAAATACCAGACCATTCATTCCAAGAATCACGAGTTTAAAGCGGTGGTACTTAACTTGTTGGATCAACGGATTTTATAAGTACTACCAGTCGGTGACCTTCCAACTTTTACGTGGTCATGGCCTTCAACGTAATTTCCGTGAAGTTGAGCGCCACTCAAGAGAGAGAGAGAGAGCTGGAAGTAATTAAGAAGGCATTCTGGTAATCTTTTAGAAATTGTTTTTCTAGTAATTTTAAAACTACAGTTTCGGAGTTGTTTGGGGGATTCTGATTGTGAATTCAGAAGGGATTAAAAATACACGAGGTTGATAAATTTCAATTATTTGCTCAAGTACATAAATAGATGTGTTCATAGTGAAATGTGTTTTGAAGAAAAACATGTTTAATGCGTTCCAATACAAGTAAGACGGTGAAACGGAAGCATTATTATTATATACTTATTTATTATTCTTAAATTTTTAAGTTTCTAAAATTTTATAAGTTATTATTTTTTAACGTACGCAAATAGAAGTTCGCAATTTAACATCGATGGTGGTCAATATTTTTTTTAACGTTTCTGACAATTACGTTCTAATAAGTATGCAGAAGGAATGATTTATTTATTGAAAGTAAAGTTTCATCAAATTACTTTTAAGTAATCGAGGGGAGGGCCTAGTAAAGTGATGGCGCTTACTTCTCTATCGTTGAAATACAAAAAATAGAGGAGAGCGGTGAGAGTTGATTGCGGAAGAGTGCTGGTATCTTTAAATCATTAATATGATTAATGTTATCGTCGTCTAACAATTGTTGTCGCCTCCGTTAATGGCATATGGCCACGCAGACGAAGACAGAGATACTGTTGCTTTGTTAACAAATTTCTTGTCTCTAGCAACACTTTTTAGGGCGCCATCCCCAACCTCGGCTGTCAACTGCAATTTGGCAAGTTCAGAAACGGCTAGCCCGCTACCCATACTCTTGAAGTAGTTATTCTTTCGGAAAACTAAGTCATTGGCTTGCTTGTACAAAACCAGCATTCTCCCCTGTGTTTTGAATATGTTAAGGCACCATCGAACCTTTACATTAAGTGGTTATTGATATAACTATCCGCGTTCAACAGGCGAAAGTTTGAGAACAATGTTTCTTTTCCATCAGTGAGTAAACTAAGTTTTTTCAGCTTTGGAAAATCAAGCACAAAATCAGTTGTTTTATACAAATATTTTTTATTGAAAAAAATATTTTAGGAACTTTGAGTTAAATAATTATCAATGAATTAACTGTGTTATCGGTCCAATGTGTGATTATAAGCTCGCATTGCTGTGTTAATACTCACAGTACTCGCGTGTTTATGAGTTGTTTAATAATGCTCAGCCACTCTTGGTTTCTTCGGGACAAGTATTTTTCTATGAATACGTTGTGAAGAAAAAGAGAACATAATGTGACAGAAACATACGCACGTGCAATTTTATTGAATTAGTGTTTCTTCACACAGAAAAAATTACTCTGAACCTTGAGATTATTATATTGGTGTAAATAAAATAATTCACTAACTTGTAAACGTTTTGGTTATATTCTAGCCATTCTTAAAACCAATACTTATATCTTTACTTTGTCTGTTTTGAAATGTAAGGATTCCTACTACAGATGTCACAAATTTTCAGGATAAGAATTAATTTTTTGTTTCTTGTTTTTCTGCATTCCTTTGTTAGTTTGCTAAGGTTTATTGCTATACCAAATTTCAGTTTCACAGAGTTAATATACTTAGCCGTAAACGTTTGTTGATGAATCAGTCTGAGACGAATAGAACAAAACTTGCCTCCGTTTAATTCGGGAAGTGTGAGATTCAGGACCTTGGAAATAATGGATTGAGGCAAAGGCATAGAGATCTCGCGAGGGTGCAGATTTCAGCTCTCTTCCTGTATACAACCCAGTGAATAGTTTCGGGGGGTGGGGTCAAAAGTGACGTCTGTGTAGTTGGCACCCCCACTTTGTTATAAAATAGAATGGATTGTTCAATAACTTTGTACTAATTATGTGCTAATTTCGTCTTCTAAGGAATAATTTTGTGCTCATTCGGGAACAAGAAAAAATTGGATAACATAAGTGGAGGTTCTGGCGGTACGTTCACCTAGCACCCCTACCTATAATAAAATAAAACTACGGACAATAACTTAGCGATAATTTTTCAAAAAATCACTGAGCCTTTGTTTATTACAAGTAAGAAACTAACCGAATGATATAAATAGATTCAATAGATAATAAGGTGTATTATTTGTTACTGATAGTAATTTTATGATAAATCTGCGCTAACTTGTTTAAAACAATTATTCAAATTAAGCAATAAAGCACATCTAAATATTGAAATTTCACAGGCTAAGTATAGATTATTGCGAAAAAAAGTGTATATTGTAAGATTTTGTATTAAAAAAACTTTTATGTGAAGATTTTTTCGTTAAAATAAATTTTTTCTCAAACAGTACACAAATATTCTATTTTGCAATAAAAAATTGTTCATAACAAATTTTGAACTGTTTGATAAAACTAAAAATGCAATTATTATTATTTTATTGAGTTGCCCTAGATTTTAGAAATATTGTTAAAAATGGTGAATAAATAATGGAGGAACTGCATTTTTTGATGTGGAGTGATTTTGAAGACTCCCAAAGCAAAACAAATCAAACGCGTTTCGCCCACCACTTTTTCTATTTTAAACTCCCCTGACTTAAAAGACTTGTTTAAACAATTTCGCTATAATTATCTTCAAAATCATTGCCGATAACAAAAAATACACATTATTTATTGGAAACCGTTCAACTGATTTCTTATTTGTAATGAACAGAAGACAATGAATTTTTTAATTGCTAATTCGACTCCTATTGGTTGTAGATTACTTTCTGTTTCTTTTATAAATGCATAATTTACCCGAATTCAAGCTGTTAAAGTTAGAAATTCGCACAATTAATTGTGGAGGATCCAGCTTAAACTGTTTAGTACCAAAAATACCCTTTATTTGATATTAAAAATAGGGATTTTGTTATCAACCGACCGTTTACAAATGAAAAGGAGACCAACTACAGGGTCTTCTAAATAATTTCCACCTTGGTGTAGGACATTATACCGATATTTGGTGTTGTGCGACACTTGTTAAAATTGTCGGGATAAATTATCAAACGTATCTCAGCAACTAATTAACATACAGCGCGCATTGTTATATCGTTGTTTTTGTTATTGTAAGAACTAAATTTTAATAGCATTAAATAAAAAAGAATTGGTTTTGCAGTATTTATTGCATAAAAACAAAACGGTGGTTTTCTGAGTTTTTGCAATAATTTATAACTAATCAAAAGATTTTATACTAACACGTCTCATTTTATAGGTTTTATTAAGACCTACAACTTTTAACTATTAACTTTTTGTCTAGGATCAATGCTGAAGTACCTAGATAAAAAACGAAAAAAACAAATTTCGCGCGTGGAGGCCATATTGCAAAAAAATTGACCACCTCTACGACCCTTCAAAAGACGTGAAGGGTTTGAGATTTATGCATTTTACGCAATAAAATCACATCCTACCTTCTTAAATTTTTTCAGCATTACCTAGTCTATAATACTACGGAGAGTATACAAGCAATGCGACCAGCAAGAGTGGAAACTCTTACTTCGGGGATCCCTGTAGCCAACCCAATGGTAAAAAATCCCAAATTGAAAACTTTTTCTCGGTTAGCTTTTTGGCACTGGACCTCACTGTGCGCTGTGCCATATCTTCCGAGAAGCATAGCTTGATATGTTCTAGGATTTTTTGTAAATCGAAGTTTTTTACATTGGGGGAATATAAACATTTTTTGTCGTTCAAGAAGGCACCCACAACCACGAACCTGAGGCTTCAGGAGGTTGGATATTGTACATGTGGTTTATATTACGCCGATATTGAAGAGCATGTACATGGCCTTCAAGACAAATACTCGTAATATTTAGATAAGAAATTGAAAGAATAGGCATATTTTGATGTGTGTGAGAAATTTTAAGAAATGGAAATGGTCGGAGAAAAAATAGATATGAACTACAAGGGGAATGTTGACACTTGATGACAGAATAATTGATAACTGGAAAACTTCTTAAATGAATGGCGCCAAATTTGTACAGAAGGTGAACACCTATATAGCAATTATATCTGCCGCTTTTATTGTAATGGCTAGAAGTAGTGGCTTATCAAAGGAACTTGAAAGTTGAAATATGAGGAAATCCATAAATACAATAGATCCACAAATCCAATAAAGAACCGCCGTTCAAATATTTAAGTCAAAGAGCGTGCACAATGTTACATTAGAAGCTAATTATAGATACGGATACAAACGAACCCTATTGTGTAACCAAACAACTTGCAGAGGTCAATTGGTTTGCACTGTGTCAATGGAGTGCGCTGACTTCGGTTAAATCCACGTATGTGTATCTAGGGCGTGGGGGGTTCTTGATGTAATTTGGAAAACAAGTGAAGATGTAATTGGCACCTGCCTGTTGAGTTTGGTCACCGTAGAAGCAATAGAAGCTGAACAGCGCGCCAAAATCATTTACAAGGGAAACTTGTAATTTTGAACTTTTGACTGTAACTCGAAAACTACTATGTAAAAGAGAAGTTTAAAAGGAAATTTTGTAAACATTAGTGTAAAAATCGACTTTCCAAAGAAGTATGAAAAGAAAATAGATATATTCCATTTTTCTTTAGATCTCAATTTAATAAATTTATTGTCAAAAAAACAGTACAAACTGCGTATGACCACGTGGAGGGAAAAAAAAAATTTGATTCATCTTTTATAATTTTGCGTATAGGTCTTAAATAAAACTCAATTCTTATTTGTCAACGTTTCGACACCTATCGTATCTTATAAGACCTATACGCAAAATTATAAAAGATGAAAAATATATATCGGATCTGGGAGACGTATACTAATGGTTGGAGTGCAGTGGCCTATCACCGCGTAGGCTACCATCGGGAAGGAAATGATGGAAGAAGAGGAAGATAGAGAGGAAGTTGAGGTTCGAGTTATGGTTTTAAGGGATAACGTGAATTCACCCGGTAGGAGCAGTTTATCAAGTGGATGAAGTGAAAAAGTGCTACAAGGTGATGAGAGTGAATTTATTGCTACTCGAACCAGGAGACGGAAGGAAAAGAAAGTTGTAGTGGGGGACTTGAGAAAGAACTAAACCGCGTACAGAAACGACACGGAAACTTAAAAGAAATTTTTACTGGAGAAAAGTTTTGCCGAATCATAGGGGTATTACAAGATTATATATGGAATGGTGTAGAAGAAATGTGGCAGGTAGTGGTGGTGGTACAGGAAAGATACGAGTTGATGAGGGGAAAATTACAGTTACTTGAGAGTGTAGATGAGATGAAAGAAAAAACATTTAAAACAGAAAATGAGATAACACATCAAGTGGGAAAAGCAGATTTGCAAGGAATGGAGGAGAAAATAATATGCATTATTGACGAGAAATGCAATGGCATTCAGTAGAAATTAATCAGTCGCGTAGCGAAATTAGAAAGGAACGGAGGTAAAGCAATTGAGACGATGACACAATGTGTAAGAAAACAAGTAGAAGGAGCAATGGAGGAGGTGGAAAAGTATAGAAGAGGTAGAAAAGGACATTCCAGACATGCGAGGAATACAAGACGGCATTATATCGGAACTAAAATGTGTGCGGGATTGAGTAGAACATGTAGATAAACATACAGGAGACGGGGAAAAATTATTACAGAAGGGGAGTGAAAGCATACGAATGGGAAACATTGCAACATATGCCCAGGCTATTGGGTGAAGGAGGCTCGAACATACTATTAAAGGGTCAAACATGATGTACTCATCTCAGAGAGTATACTTCGAGAGGTACTCGGAGATAGTACGGTGGTAACGATAGGGGATATCAAGCAGGTACATGACGCGCAACATAACTCCCACTCTCGCCCGACAGCTAGTAGCCAACCTGAAACTTTTTTTGCTGGATTTGCTAATGGGGTGGGATGGTCCAGGAAAACAGCTTCACTGCCCTTTCGACGTACATTGCCCTTCGTCGTATTTCGGTGGTCGGTGGAAAATTACGGAAAGTGTGCACCGCATTATTAGTCCCTTCGCTCCTAATGATAAATGTTTTGAAAATAGCATTTATTTCCCCCTCTTTCACCCCCGCGCCATCACTTTCGGCTCGGCAACCAGAGCGGGGGTTATGTTGCGTGGGTTATAGCTTCAAAATTTATTATTTACGGTGAACATAAAGAAGAAACAGAAAGAGAACTCTTAAGGAAGATAAAAGAGGACATAACAAAAGAGAGCAATATAGATATGGAAATTAAGAAAGTAAAACGGTATGGGAGGCAAGTAAATTATATCATCAAAGTGGATTGACAAACAGCAAGGGAATTACGGAGGATAAAGAGGATTTCTATGGGATTTGCATCATAGTGTGGATGATTATTTGAACCTACTAGATGCTACAAATGCCAATGGTTTGGTCATAATGTAATACAATTCAATACACAGAGTAATATAACGGGGACAAATGAGCTAATACAATACATGACACAAAATAGGATGTATAATTGTGCCATTCCAGAGCCTTATGTCTGCCGAAACAAAGTTGCTTATATTCCAATAGGATATAAAGTTCTTTTTGAACTCCTGGGTAAAGTAGCGACAGTAATTACAAACAGGAAAATTGATGTATTAGGAATTGGAGATTATTACAGTGAATCTGCTGTGACAACTATAATAGAAAAAGAGGGATTAACGGCGGTACTCGTAAATATGTACGTGTAATATACGCGAAATGATAGGAAGGAATTTGATTTGGAAGAAAAAATTCTGAAAACATATAAAGCGTGTGATATAGTGTTGTGTGGTAACAGGAATGCCAGATCGCCCATGTGGGGAGATTGATTTTGCAAAGTAGAAAAACTGATTTTGCAAAGACAGATGACTATTGTAAGTGTATTTGGAAAAGAAATATTTAAAACTAGACATGAATCTTTTATTATATATATTACGATACAGAATGACAGTAAAAATGCCAGAATAAACGATTGGCAAATAGGACGAAGAGTGGAGAGTGACCACAAAATAATTAGCTTCACATTTTAAAGGAAAGGAAAGGAAAAGAAGGAGATAGCCAGGAGACAACAGGAAAATACATTTTCGCGGAATATATCAAGAGAGGTATGAGAAGAAACACGGAAAAGATGTTATATACTGCGCTATGAAGAAGAGGACTAAGTTGGACGAGTACGAAGCTTGCAAATACATATGCTGAAAACAATTGTCAAATATTGTCGGAAAAATGGAGAGGGATATAGGATCGGATACAGTTGGTGGGAAGAACTAATGAGGTTAAAAGGAGTGTAAAATATTTACGGCGGAAAAGACAGAAGAAGCAGATGAATGAGGTACTTAAGAAGAAGTGGGATGAAGAATGTAGAATGACAAGGAAATAATATAAAAGTAAAATTCAGGAAAAGAAGTTACTTAGTTGGCGGGTGTTTGTGGAAGAAAGCATGCAAACTAATGTCTGGGTACTGCCTTATGCGAATGAGAGAGAAAAGCTAAAAACAAAGGTGGTATAGAGCAATGTTAAGAGGAAAAGGGGATGGACAGATACAAGAAATGCGCTTGTGGATGAATTATTATCTAAAGGAGGGAATAATGATTTGCAACCTGTTTGTTATGAAGAAATTATGACCTTATCAGAGATACTAACGGAGCAAAATATGCGGATAAGAATAAGGAAATTGAAAAGGAACAAGAGTGTTGGACATGACACCTTAAGCAATGGAATGGTACAAAAGATGAAGAAAATATACATAAAAGAGTTAACAAATTTATTTAACGCATGTTACTAATATTGCTATTATCCAAAGGCATGGAAAGTGGGATTACTAAAATTAGTTCTGAAAGGAACGAATAGGGACAGAGCAAAATGTAACTCATATAACTTTGTTGCCAGTGTTAGGAAAATTACTGGATGCAATCATTGCCGATGGAGTGGTTAGTGCATAAAATGAACAAAAATTTAGCAAGTGGCAGTACGGATTTATTAAAGGACGGCGGACAGAACACTCTGTTACTGAAGTGGTTTGACGAATAAAGGAGCGACCTTCTATTAATATCTGTTGACTTTGAAAGTTCATTTGATAGTGTAGACTGGGGGAGTTGATACAATGTTTGGAAAAGCTAAGCATAACGGATAACCTGAAGCAATTAATTAGATCGTACTTCAATGAATGATATACGGTACTGGAATTAGGGACACAAAGGTTAATACGAAAGATGGATAGGGGATGTCGACAAGGGAGTATCATTGAGCCTGTACACTGGAATATTTTGTTAAATGAGTTACTACTAGATTTGGAACATGAAGAAAACTAGTGTAGTCTACTTCACGAACACAACACTCGCAATAAGGCAAATATTCATCGTCTTGGCGTGTCAACTCTTTGCCAAAGAGGTCCTTATCGTTCAGAAATAATTTTTGTATAATTCCCTTCCCAAAAATCTAAAATATATAAATAAATTGAATCTCTTTAAATCCGCGGCTGAAAGCTTTTTAATGTGCTATTGTTTCTATAATGTTAAAGCATTTATAGGTTTTAATAAAGGAAGTTAATGAGAGTTTCAATTTCCTAATAAATATTGTTTTCCACATGACTTCAGATGATATAAGTAATGTTAATATCTCTTATAATTTAATTCGCCATTGTTATAGAACTCTAGATACTGATTAAATTCCTTTCATACATGTTGATTTTGCTCCTGTTTGTTTTTTAATATTTTATTGCTAACTGTACGCAACCTTGGCACGGTTGTGTATATTATCCCTGTAGGTCCATGTTTTACTTCGGTTTTCCTCCGGGAAGTGGCGAATTTTCCTTGGACGGGAATGTCATTAATACTTTTGTTTTATCAATCTCGAATTTTTACTGCACTAATTATCTACAATTGATTTTGAATAATTAATGGATAACAGTACGTATTTATTAAATGATTTATTTTGTAAATATTAAATCCACTACTGTCCTTGGGTCCTTGATCGGAATTGATGGGATGGTCCCTTGCTTGTTTCCGGAGAGTAACTTAGTTTATTACCCCCCACATGGTCATATTTTTTGACAATAAATTTTATTTATTTATTTAAGAAATTATGACGTATGCAAATGATTTTATGTTGTTTGTGTACGGAAATAGTATGGAGGAGATAGAAGAGAAAGAGGATGAACATTCACAAATCATATTGAGTATGCGCAAAGGTTCAAAATGTATATTATAGTCCGCAGCGGGTAAGAATGAACAAATTTACTATCGGGAAAAGAGAGTTGAAATGTTTGTATAAAGGAGTTTTACCACCAATAATTTGTTATTATGTAAGTGTGTGGTGGGACAGAGTAAATTTAATACAAGTAAAAAGAAGACTTAGTAGTTTACAAAGATTGTGTGTAGGACAGAGGATTTCGATGTATTTCTACGAAGGCATTGCTGGTACTTTTGGGATTGCTACCTTTGGATTTGGAACTTCACAAAGGTGTTGCGATACAAGGTGAAACGAGGACAAACAATAGAACTGGATAGAGTAGTGATGAACAAAGACATGAAGCATTGGAGGAAACTGATTACAGACAAGCTAATCATTTGCTGACAGGCACGATAGGAGGTGGCTACAGATGGTAGAAGATTATTCAGAATTTTTAAAGATGTCACATTTGCAGAGAAAAATAAAGAGTGGTTTGTATCAGACCAAGTGGAGGACTGATACAAATATTAAGTGGACATGGTGACTTCAATAGTTTTCGTAAGAAAATGAAATTAAAGGACAGTGACGTATGTATTTATGGACGAGACAGTGAAAAGGTTGACCATGTACTTCATGAGTGTGAAATAAATGATGTGGAGCGAGGATGGTGGACTGGAATTATGAAGAGGCTTAGTAACTTGACACCTGTCAATTGAAAAAATTATGTAGGAGAAAAAACTACGTTTGAAATTAAGGAGGAATATGCAAATACAATATTGTGTGTAAGGAGAGCAATGAAAATAGAAATGGGCAAGTAGATAGCAGATGTACCTTCCTTGTGTTAGGACGTCAGTTGCGTTTGCATGAACAGCTTAGAAGAGGCATAACAATTAAGAAACAACCAGAAGAAGAAGGAAAATATGGAAATAATATTGTTGTAAATAATATGACCAAGACTCTGGTAATTGCTTATAGATGAGAAACTAGGATTTATGAGTTTAAATACAAATGTTTAAAAAAATTGTTAACCATGAATCTGAGAGAGACAACGTGAAAGCATGTATCAAATGCCATCAAGAGAAAAGCAATACAAGAGAATGAGGACTGATCATCGAAGTTTATCTACGAGGAGAAACCGTATGCTGTAAACAAACACTTGGTACCAAGAATTTTAAATATATCTGGAACAGTATTCACACTTGATTATTTCAAGATACGTGAGTTTGTGTTGTAGTACCGTTAGTGAAACTTTATTGAATGTTGCCAACAAAATGAAATTGTTGTATTTTCAGGCCCGTCAAAAAGTACCTTATTAATTGTAATTTCGAAAGTTTCATTCATTTGTGCCCTTTTAACGTTACGTTTGGAATTCCAGTATATATGATCATCCAGGATTCACAATATCCAGCATCATTATCCATTACTAAAAATGAAAGTTTAATTTTTTTTTTCATTTTAATTTTGATGATTTGTGATTAATTAATAAGGTATTAAATAATTTTTAATAAAATTATTAATTTTAACTTCCGTAAAATTGATTAACAATTAGCTGATGGTTTTANTTAATAAGGTATTAAATAATTTTTAATAAAATTATTAATTTTAACTTCCGTAAAATTGATTAACAATTAGCTGATGGTTTTATATTCTTCGCCAAGTTCCGATTGTCAAATTTCATCATGATCATCGCAGTAGAGACCTGTATTATTTGTTTATAAATTATCTAGGTTAAATTTACATCCATTCATAACTGTTAATTTACCCTATTGAAATTTTGAACGAATAAACGCATGAAATGTTTTTTTTTATTAAGGTAGTTAGTGGAAAAACTACAATTAGTAATATATTCAACATTTCTTTACTTATCAGTTGGTTTGTTTGTCTGGAAATAGAAGGAATAGGCAAACAAATTGCTGAACACTGTAACTTCTGTAAGTACTTTTGAAGTGGAGGAAGATTCAAAGACTTGGATTGTCGAAAATATACAAAGACGAATCATGTGAGAAAGGGAAATGGCTCCACTTATCCTTGTCTTACATATTTATGTCTCGAAGACGGTGGAGGAGGGTGTTGCGACCTTATGAGCATCCAGCCAAGAGATTATCAGCTGAAAGTTATACGGACTAGGATGGGAATCTTGCATTCCCGCCTGCCATATGGAGCAATAAATCAGCGGATCTATAGAGAACCAAGAATGCTTGCGAGAGCTTCCATCCTGTTACCTTTTATACACCAAAATAACAAGTCTTTAAAGAATGACGTAGTTTAGTAGACATAGAATAGTAGTTAAATATATGTACTATAGTAATTTCTTTCATGTTCTTTATTTGCAAGTAAGGACTGGGGCACTGTAATGATGGGATGCGTTAAAATGACTACATGCGCGGTTAAGGTAGGTTCCTATTGTCGCAGATGGCCAGGTAAAGGAGTTCCTCAAACCGTGTTCCGTTCGAAGGGTAAAATTTAAGACGTTTCTCAATCCGTGCCTTTCAAGCAGAGGCAGACAAATTACTCAATTCGTGCCGGCCCCTTTCCTCCTCTATTGTTGTCTGACGTCACATCCTCGGCACTTGCTCGACTCTTGGAGCTACAGTCAGTCAGTATCAATAATTTTCATATATTTTAGTTTGTAACCGACGAGTAGTAATTCATGCCGATGTAGTGAACAAGAAAATACTGGACATCAATGTGAATTCGTGTTTGATTGGTTTTTCGACTATTAAATGTTCGTCACATTGTTGAAAAATTCTTTTTCTTTCCGACTATTGAATGTTAAGTCATATTCATAAAAAAATGTTTTTCTACAGCCTTTAAAGGTGCCTATGTCGAATTCATGAATTTCATATATTTAATTTTTTATATCTGGCAATGCTAGCTTTACCTAAAATTCGCATTATTTTCCCATTGTAATAGAAAATACGGAGTCTTACAATTAGCACATAACACCAAATTATTGTGTAGAAATTATTGTCCAAAGTCTGATTTTATTATAGGTGGTGGTTCTAGGTGAACGTTCCGCTAGTACTCCCACTTTTGTCATCCATCTTTTCTGGTTTCCAAATGAGCACAGAATTATTAATTAGAGGATGAAATTATCACAAAATTGTACAACAATTTATTCCATTTTATAACAAAGTGAGTGCCAACTTCCCAGGCGTTCAAGAGTGCGCGAAATGTGCACTGTCAAGACCCGCCGGACTTGTCATGCGCACAAATATAAGAAATGCATAATACGCCTGTGCAAGAGGTATTTCTCTTGATTTTTTTGTGATGGCGCTGATAATAAATTCATTTCCATTTACAGTTAACCTGATTTCATAATATAAAGAGGATTGAAAGAAGAAATTACCAACGCAAATACTCAGAGAAAAATCAAAGTTGTTGATTTATGTGCTTTTTTTCTACGTGCTTGAAGAGCAGACTACGTTCTGAAGCCCATCGCTGAGAAAACTAAATGGGGTACTAGATAGCACGAATATTGAATTATTTATCATTGGGTATCATCTGACATTCATTTCATTAAGTGAGTTGTACGATTTGGGTTTCTCTCGCATCGTCGCTCTGGATGCTCAGACTTGAGGGAGCGCATCGGAGCTCTGGACGCTCAGACAAAGGAAGGCAACCCAACACCTCTCCTTCCCAATTCCTTCTCCCAAGTCCAACGGTTACGTGGAAGAGCAGCTCACTCCCTGGAAATCACCAAAAGACATAAAATAAATGAATAAATAAGTTATAATCGCATGTTTCTCGAATCCCATGATTTTATATTCGTGAGGTTTTTCTCTGGAGAGATGAAATCAATTATATTGTCTTGAGAGGCGATATCAAAATTAACTTTAGAATCCTACTATAACTGCACCCACGGGTGCCGAAATACGTTTGGTCCCATGTGCTCAATTAGACATGCTACCCACACCAAAAAAGAAACATTCTTGGCACATGCAACTTATTCATAATTCGATATGGGTGCCAAACTGAAGATCCCACAGGGACGAGTCAGTGAGTTTGGGTCCTCATGAGTTCCAAGAGATGCATCGACGTGCTACCATGAGGGCAATGGGTATTACTTGCATCTATGGGGGCCAATGGATATACCAGTGAGTACTCGTGGGAGCAGTTAGCTAGTGAACGGTTTTTGGAAATAATGATTCATGCGTTGATCACCCCGAATTGCGTGAGAGTTGTGTGAGTTGAATGCAGCTCAAGCAGTCCGCTATGAGCAATGGATCTTGATTCGAATCTTGGGTGGGGGAAGACGAGAAACTTCTACTCGTTGCTTGGTATGAATCATGCCATGCGTCACATCCACAGTAACGGTCTGTGAAAGAGAGAAGGATGCGAGTAGGCGAAGGTTTACCAATAATATTGTGAATCACAAACTACGCTAGATCCTCTATTATTGGACGACTTAGTGAAGACTTATTTTGACCATTTGACTTCTGGTATTTGTAACCTAAATTTGAAAAATCTAGAACAAACAAGTTTTGCTATCGTTTTCATCGTATTTAACTAAAATTTTATTTATAGTAAGTTGTCGGTGTTTTGCAATTCATTGGATAACTAACTTTCTAAGTTATTTTGTGTTCCAAAAATAATCATGTTGGTTTTTCGAAAAATATGTGCAATTATGAAGTGGTCTCTTTTCTTGGGATATCCGCAATATAACGGCAATTTAAATCCGGGAAACTTCTTTGTACGTTCGCTTTGGAATATGTTTACTCTAGTCCTTGGCTGTTGTTCATTGCGGAATTGTGTTCCCAACATGGACTTCTTGGGAGGAAAAAGCGAAAAAAAATACGTAGAGTAAGATCAGGTAAAAGGGTAGGGGGACTTGTTAGTCACCGAAGGAGTGACCGATAAGTTTGTACGAGCTTCGAGATATCTATCTTTTAGATATATTGGTGAGTGTCGATAGGGCGAGGACAGACAATTTAGTGAGGTCGCCGGAGAACGATCTATGCTCGCATATCCCTCGAGTTCGTGGTATTGGGTTTGTATCTATGTTTAGAGATTATAACGTGCCTACATCAGGGATTTGTTTTATTTAAGTCTTTCGTTTTGGTCATCATTATTTTGAAAAAAAATCTTGCTAGTTAAGAAACCTTCAAGTGGTAAGGCTGTGCGGATGATTCGAAGCTAGTGTAACCATAAATACGTTAATTGAATTTACAAATGTATCCCATCATCAAAAATACAAACTATTTGTTATAATGTGGATTTTGTGATATATTTTCACTGTGTTTGCTCGTAGGTATAGAATTTTTTTTGCGAGTCGTATATATTCCATTCATTGATTGATCCATTCATTCCAGTAAGAAGCTTACTTCAACTCAAATTCCAAAATTTAAATATTTAATATGTTTAAAAGTTTAAATTGACCCTGACCCATATCTGGCCATGTCTATTGCACTCTGTGAGGCCTCAATCACATTTGTCAATGAGCAAGTGACAGCACTCTAATGATATTGAATGAGATGAGCAGAAGTCTTATACAAATTAGTCTTAGTTTAATTGTTGATAAAAAAGACAATTAGATCATGAACTTAACTGATAAAATGAGAGATCTATTTTGAAAATAACCTTATGTTATTTAGGAAATGGCAACCAATAGTTTACCATTTTAGGAAGTGGCAACCAATATTTTGCCTTTCTCGTCCATAGTTTCTTTAAGTTGAGAACGAAATGCGCGGTTTGCTACAAATTAGAAACAGAAGATGTAAAAAGTCGCGAGTTTTATTAAAAATTTATTCATACTTAACAAGTCGTTTCCCATCTCTCTATTATCGGAAGTACTCCTGTACTATTACAATTCTCTTATGTGCTCAAGGTATTCTCCTTATGTATAATGAAGGCAAAATGAAAACTGTACCATCAAAGTCTTTCTACTTTAATATTTCTTAACCCCTTTAATTCTGATTTCAAATAATTCTTTTCGCTCGCGGGAAATTTGAAATCGCTCTTTCCTCATGTTCGTTGAAGTTTGTTCAGCTTACAGAGTTCGTTTATGTTTATGTTTGTTATATTCGTTCCTCTTAGATTATTTTCGTTCCTCTTTGTTAATTTTCGTTAATGTGTGTTCAAACTCGTTCGTGTTTGCTGCTTTTTGATACCGCGCAATTCACATTCGTTGAAACAATCGTTAACCTAATCCTTATCTTTAGCGAAGTGCGAAAAACAGTAGTTTGGTCAAAAGTTTGTTATCCGGGTTAGTCATTAGCAGAGGTTTCATTGTATATTTTAAAAAACATAAGAATCCTTTATTGGGAAAGTTATTAAATAATTAGATACTATTGTATAAAAAATATGTAGTCATATTATTCAGTTTTTGATTTAATATTTTTTATACATAAAAAACTGGATAGTATGATTACATATTCTTTATACAAACAGTTATATGTATACCAACACCGAACCTCATCATACAATAGAATTAGATATCTTAGAATGTAATATCGAAGGACCCCAGTCGGATTGAATAATTACGTTTATTACAAAAAATTAAAAAAGACTTACTGGCTTTCAATATTTTGGTCATTGTGAATGGATTGATTTTTTTGCTCTTCAAAAAGATTAAATGAGGGGATTGATCTTCGATAGGTATTGGGAATCACTTTGCTCCGCCTAGTTATGTCACCGACAAAAACAGTTAATAAATTATTAAAACTTATTCAAAAGTCTAGGAGCAAAGCTGGTTAAAGTTAAGCTGAAATTTAGCTTCGTTATTCGTTACTCCGTGACTCAAAAAGTTAACTTTTTTAACCGTTAAGCATTGGTTTGTTGAAAATTTAACGGAAGTCGAAGTTAACCGTTAAAATGTTGTTGAATATTTTGGATGTTAAATGAGCCAAATAGTCAAGAATCGTTTTGTTCGTCAAATATGAAATAGTTATAAGATGTATAGTATAGGTAGCGAGGACTGGATAGAGAAGGTAAATAAAAGCATAATATTTATTGTTTTGTTGTATTTGAGGCAGCAATAGATTATGTCTTTCATGCAAGATCATTTTTCATAAACTGCATATTTCCCTTCATGATCATTATCATTAAAATTTTCATCTGAGAGAATTCAACGTTTGCTCCGCGAAATATCTTTTCCCGAGAAAGCCGTCTATTAAATTTTCTTGTTCGTAAAACGTATGTAAGTTACGTTGTGAAAACAGCAAAACCACTGAAAGCAAATACACCAATATGATCTATTAAATTATCGTTTATTTTTCTTTTCGGGCTCGTTTACTCTGTTGATTTTTAATTCAAGGTCAGTCCACGAGTCGGAGAATTGGAGCAGAAGTGGTGGAGGTAAGAAGTCGCCGAACTACTAAAACGTTTTACTTTTTGTATCGCATTCGCGAATTGAACTCCCTGGATCATAGTGTGAATGCAATAGCAAGGTCATTGCGCGTATCACCTTATTTGAGTTCGTCTTGTTTCCACGACGTGTCGTTTGGAGTATGTTGGATCGCCCGATGTTTTTCTTTCCTTTTATTGTGTGTGTGTGAGACATTGAAAATTGCAGATTTCCTGACGCGAGCACTCGAACTAAGCGAAAAATATTTTAATGCTGATAAAGATTCAGAAGGGTCTTGTTAATAATTACGCACGAATTGCCTGTCAGGTGAACAAAATGCCATCATTAAGAGTATAAATGTGGTACGGGAGATATATTATTTTCTCACATGAAAAGCGTACATTGCCATTGCTGACGAAATTCTTTGTCGCAAGTCAATCCCCAACGGTTTATACAAGAACATCCGAGGTACACCTATGCGAGGCCGTTTTCGTGAATAATACATCTATAAAAACGTAAAATATAAATGCAAATTGAAAATTGAGTGATGTTTGTAAAATTCATATGATGAAAGAGGCAAGAGCTTATGATGTCTGAGCATATACTGATATTTCACGGGATAGGACATGCTACCCGGATGGCTTTGAGCAATGACAGATCGTCCATTCCGAGGATGCAAATTTCTGAGTGGGCGCATCCCGCCAGAAGTCGTCGGAACAAGACTAAAATTTTTTATTTTATTTTAACTTAACGGTTTTTAAGTTAAAAGAATACTTTCTCAAATAATTAACGGTTTTATTAACTTAGAAGTTAAAAAGTTAAACAAAATGTTAACTTCTGAAATGAACGATTTACGGATTTCTGTCCAGCTATGGCTAGGAGCAGTTGCGGATCTACACCGTACTCAGAGGGGGGAGGCTAACCGGGGAGTATTTTTGTTAAAAATTATAGTTTTACAACAAAAATTTCATAAATGTTACCTTTAAATAAAATTCATCAAATAAATAATTAACAATTACCAATCTGGTATTTAAAAACAATTATATATTAAAGTTATTAATATGGAATTAATTTTATTAATGTGGTATTATTAATTTTATTAATTTGATATTATTAATAACAATTATAACTAATAACAATTATTAATCTGGTAACACTTTTACAAAGTATGCCATTTATCAACTTCAATTTTCAATATCAACCTTATCTGTTAAGAGTTCAGGTCCAATGGAGGGGGCTATAGCCCTCTTAGCCCCC
>NNCF01126066.1:368681-431067 GCA_002313205.1 Laupala kohalensis
ATATAAGCAGCAACTATAAGCTTGTGCTTATCTTACCAACTAATTTTGGGCGCAGCCCATTGCCAGTCCACTTTAATATCCGCCATTGACATCACGTAACTTCTTACTTTCGGAATAGTATGTTTTTTAAAAATTCATTTCCGCGCTTCCCGTCATTCAATCTTCACCAAAAAGAGAAAAGAAAGAGTATATATCGTATGCAGAGTTATAGGGTTGATGAGGATACACAACCATTACGGTGTTACCGATGACATAAATATGGACACGTCGCAGCGGTATGTAGGGACGCAAAAGATGTTTGTGGTTATTGTGGTGAAAAGGGCCATATATATGACAGTTGTAATAAGAAAGGCGGTGAACCAAAATGTGTAAATTGCAATCGAAGGGGAATCGACAGTGAGCATAGCACTTTGAGTAGGGAGTGCCCAGAGTATGAAGTGGCGCAGAGGGTATTGATTAGTCAGATAAAATATGATTAAAATCATGCAGCAAAATATGTAGAGATCAAAACTATCGTCACAAGAGATGGAATATATGCGTCGAAAGGACATAGAAATAGGTTGCGTTCAGGAAATCTATCATGTAATCGGGAAAATACGAAATGTGCCATTTGCGAACAGGGTAGTGGCGACCCAGGACCCGTGGAGCGCAGTGATAATCCGGGGCACAGGAGATGTGTTGATACAAGAACAATACACAACATCACATAGCTAAGTAGTATTACATAGACAAAATACAATTAAATGAACAATAGTAAATTACTACAGTCAATACTCTAAAATATATGTTGCCAATTTCCAGGTTTTTTAAGATTAAGTGCCATATACTGTAGGGTTTGTTTCAAGAGCAATTATTGATATAAAGAAACTAATTTTAATAAATTAGATAGTGATTCTAATAGGAATTGACTGCTAATTTCAATTATGGTGTCAATTTGAAGTTTAATTTTTTGTGAGTACATGAAAATGGAAATTAATATTTCAAAATAATTTATTACCAACTTGGACAGTTTTTAATCTCGTTAAAATAGCTTGAAGTATATAGATCATGTATACCCAGTCTCATAGTGGGATCTTTTTTGTTTAGGAGATAGGTAACGAAGTGACACGGGGTCGCGCTTAATGACACTCAATACCCGCTCGTCCCTCCGGTGATTCAGGCGTTAGCGTTCTTGCTCATCACCAAGTCATCCCGGGTTCAATTCCCAGTGGGGCTAGAAAAAATTTGTAGCTTTTCATATTAAAGTCTCACGTCATTAAGCTGACTACTGAAAAGCGTAGCCTCCTTCTATTTACCTCCTACTACTCATAGTATCAATAACTATTGTTAACTACTTTTAATCCCTCCACTTGAGCCAAGTTGTTGGTAAACCCAGCTATCCGATCCACCTACTAACAATAGTCTACCACCCAACTACCTTCTATCGCTCCATGTAGATAAGTTTTAATAGCAAGCTACATTTCCCATTTACAAATACTACGATAAAAAAATTTACCCGCTCAAACTAGATGCACTATGGAAGCAATTAAATCACAGTGATTGTATGTCTAATAAGTTGGGACTCTTAATATTCATTTCTGTGGTGTATTACATTTGTGTATTATGTAAATATGATTTCCCATATACATACTTAATTAAAAAGTAATAAATATTTTGTAAGGCACAAAATAATAAAAATAATCGGGGGAGTCAAATACATATTTTTTGTGTTACTTAGGGGTATGTTCTTAGTATGAGGGTTACAATATTTTATATGTTGACATTTAATTTACTTACCGAAATGTTTGTCTGGGGAGTGATCTATTGCAGGTTTGATTTGAAAATGAAAAAACTTTTTCTTAATTATTGCACTCATCTTTTATTATTATTATTATTATTAATTATCTTTGATTTGTTTAATTGCTAGTGTTAAGTTACTAAATATAAATAAACAAACAGTGTACAAATGACGTGGAAAAGCTATTTACGTTGATTAATAATACTTAGTAAGTTTTATTTTATGATAAGATATATAAGAGTAATGTTGTCTTTGAATTGATATATTGGTTGGCAGTGCCCTTATTTATGACAACATATTTGTATTTAGGACGGACAAACTCATTTACAGTTTGTATAATCACATAATGTTTCGGGGATGTATGTCCCCCATCTTCAGATGTATTCTTCGTCTTCTTAATAAAATTGTAAAAACTCTTTCATGTGAATCACATGGCATATCTTATATTTACTATAAAAATATAAAATAACTAGTATATCATATCATTGAATTTTCAGAATAATTATTATAACTATTTTACTTGAATATATGATTAAGTACAAACCTGAAACGTTCATAAGATGTATGTGTATTATTGGTTAAAAGTTGCATTAAACTTATTGAAAATATCTCATGTTATTCTTGTTTCCTGTTTGTCAATATTTCATTCTCAAATTCTGTACCAGTTTATGCTAGATGCCATCTCAAAAACTACATGAAGGTAAGTACGAGGCTGATCGTCCTTATGATGCAAGTGTACTTTTTAACTCTATGTAGAAATTTTAACATTATTCCAAATACCATCATATGTGGAAATAACACATTTACAAAATTTACAAGAAAATGATGAGACATAAGACGAGACATGACTGTGCAACTCTAAGACTCTTCATACAACACAAATATTATCAAAAACATCTATTAGTGAAACAAGAACAGTATTATGTTGAAAACATTAATTTCATGCTTGGTATAGAAACTTCAAAAAAATTCTTTGAGACCCAGGAACATAAAAACACAATAAACTTAAATATAAATTAATGAATAAATATGAAATGAAATTTAAAAGATTTTATCAAAAACAAACAGGTAAAAGATTTACTAACATTATGAAATTTTTAATAATCATAAATATGTAATAAACATTTCTGGTAACGACCTACCAATTGAAGTCAAAAACACTCTTAATTTAGGTAATAATTTCAATTATCTACATATAAATAATGACAAAACCAAATTTGTTACCAATGTAATAAAGCATGTAGAATATAAAATTGATAAAATAGATCTACGCGATAAAAATGAATTTAGGGAAAATATTAATTGTAACCTGGTAGAATACATGTCACAAACTAGAACTAAATGCCTAGACAAATGGAACAAAGACAAACTCGCTACAATAAAATTCTTTAAAATGAATCCACACTTGATTGCAATTAAAGCCGACAAAGGCATCAATACAATTGTGATAAATAAAGATGATTACAACAAAAAAGTAAAAGATAGTATTGAAAATAATACATATTATCTAACTACACAGAAAGATAACCCATAAAATATTACGTAAATTACAGACAATGATGAAGTCATGGTATAAGATGGAATACATAGACAAAGGAACTTATAATAAATTTTATACCACCGTAGCCAAGATTAGCAAAGCATACGGGGTAATAAAAATTCACAAAATTAACAGACCCATGAGAATTATAATAAATAGTATTGACGGCCGGTATATATGTTCTCTAAGTTAGTGTTTAAAACCAATTCTCAATTATGAAACAGATTATACATTAAACAATAGCAGACAGTTAAAGGAAGTATTATCACTGACAACCATAGAAAAAAACAGAATTTTTTCACTTGTTGTTAATATATGTACCCATCAATCCTGCATAGGTGTATAATAGATGCACAGGAATATTACATATCAGCTACAACATCAATGTCATACTACCAGTGAACACACGAAAAA
Organism: Laupala kohalensis; assembly: GCA_002313205.1. NCBI lineage: Eukaryota > Metazoa > Arthropoda > Insecta > Orthoptera > Trigonidiidae > Laupala > Laupala kohalensis. The sequence goes on from NNCF01126066.1 coordinate 372,413, forward strand.
AAGGAATAGAATTAATTTTAAATTCCACTGAATGTATATTTAAGAGTACTATATACAAACAAACCCAACGAGCTCCGATAGGTGGAGTTCTGTTTGGATTATTTTGTGAATTGGCAATGAGAAGACTAGAAAGACCTATATTATCTAATTTACAGGTGAAATTATATAGTAGATATGTGGATGATACAATTATTATCACAAATGAAAAACAGATTATAATGACCCACAAAATGTTCAGCTCATATGATCCCAATATTGAATTTATCATTGAAATGGAACAAAATAACCATATAGATATCAAAATACATAGACAAGAAGACAAACTTTTATGCAATTGGCACAGAAAAAGCACAGATTCTGGGAGAACACTAAACTACAATTCCGCACATCCTAAGACCAAGAAAGTTGCTATCATCCCAACCTCCTACATAGAATGCTCAATGTTAGTGATGATATGTTCCATAATGAAAACATCAAAATAATAAGAAATATTCTTTACAATAATGATTACCCAAAAAAATTTCATAGACAAAACAATAAAACAATTCTTTCAGAAGATCAAACACACAAATTCTGCTTTCCAAAACAAAAATGCCATGAATAATATGATTGCTGTACCCTTCGTTCCAGGACTAACAAGGAAAATTAGCAAAACCTGAAAGAATACAACATTCAGACAATCCACACAATTAATAATAAACACCCCTTTGCTAAAACACACATGGACAAGACAGACAAAAATGAAATGACCAATATAGTATATAAAATTCCATGTACAAACTGTGACCTCAATTATATTGGACAGTCAAAACGTAAACTAATGACTCGAATAAGTGAACACAAAAATAATATACATAAAAATATAGAGGGTGGTATAAACATACATATTGGGACAACAGGCCATAAGATGGACTTTGAAAATACAACTATTGTGGATTATGAACGTAATAAACAAAAAAGAATCATAGCAGAATCAATTAATATTAAAATTAACAAAGTTATGAATACACAAGTTGAGTTGAACATATTCACTTCAAAATATGACACAATATTAAATACAATAAAAAAAATGTAAATAAAACTATATACAATCCATTCCCTCATGTTTTCCCCCACCACGTTGTTACGTCATTCCATGAATACAACCTGGGCCACACATTGCTTATAAGACTCAGTTCGTTTGGTCAGAGCTAGAGGACAACACACAATGCCGCGCAACAGGCTATGACTGAAGGACCCACAACTAGACGTCACAGGAAACAAGAATAACATGAGATATTTTCAATAAGTTTAATGCAACTTTTAACCAATAATATACATACATCTTATGAACGTTTCAGTTTTGTACTTAATCATATATTCAAGTAAAATAGTTATAATAATTATTCTGAAAATTCAATGATACGATATACTAGTTATTTTATATTTTTATAGCAAATATAAGGTACGCCATGTGATTCACATGAAAGAGTTTTTACAATTTTATTAAGAAGACGAAGAATACATCTGAAGATGGGGAACATACATCCCCGAAACGTTATGTGATCATACGAACTGTAAATGAGTTTGTCCGTCCTAAATACAAACATGTTGTCATAAATAAGGGCACTGCCAACCAATATATTTTATTTTATGAAATGGAAAATAGTGCGTGATATAATCGTGAAATTGAATGTGACCTGATGAACAGTATTCGTAGTTTAATACTTACTGCACAGCACTTCACATTCGTAATGCTGCCGTTGTATATCATATAATATAAAACGATCTGGTAGAAGCGTGTTATCCTAGTGAAGTCCTAAAACATTCTCACCAGTAATTTGAATCTGTCATTGATCAATTAGACATTTTCCATGTTAGAAACTCACCTTTCGTGTATTCGTTTATGGTCTAAAGGATTTACACATTATGCTAAAGCAGAAGATTTCACCTCCGAATTATATTATTTCGTTTGATACTGAATCATTAGGAAATCTACAACCTGGGAAAATATAGGAAAATATTTTAATACATTTTTAACTAGGGAACAAGTTTTGGAACTATACGATCGTGGGTTAGGTATGAAAATTGTAAAAAAATGTTGTAAAATCTAGCAATTCCCAACCATTCATTATACAAAAGCAGAAATTAGCCCATCGTTGTAAAGTTTAATCGTAGTACTCAAGAACTGTGCGATTATATAACAATTAGAAAAAGACTGCGCTCAAACACTCTGAAAAATGAACAACTCTTACACCAAAGCAGAAGAAAGCAGACTTATCTCATTTCGTCTGTCCCATATGTGAATACCGAAGTGTCATTCCAGTTGACAACTGGGATATCACTACACGTGATGACTATGTGGCGTCTATCGAGATAACCACAACCAATTCACACCGTCGATGCGGATCATTGCCCCGCGCGTACTTACTCCACTCTACCCTACTCAAGAAACGCAACTTTAGCTGCTAAGTGTATTATATTTAAACACTTTCTTATCGTAAAAGAAGTTTGAGTTTTTGCTTTTACATTAACTAGAAGTAAAATTTCGCGTTTGGTTCCTCAGCATAGGGTTCACCCTGTTTCAATTAAAATGAAATTCCTCTGTGTAATACGTATTGTGCCATCCTGGGCTCAAAACAACATTTTTGTTACAGTGAATGGACAAGGTCAAAAGAAACCCGAAGAAGGAAAAGATAAAGAATTCATATGTCCAGAGGGAGCTGGCAATGGAAATTTTGCTGATCCCCAAACATGTAGGCGATTTTATCAGGTGAGGATTTAGCTGCGCTATTTAGTGGTTAAGCTTTCCTTAGCTTTGAAACTGCGTCTGTATTCAGGAAAAACCAAGACTGATTTTGTGGGTCCACACGTGAGCCATTAAGATCGTTCCTAAATATTTGAATACTTCTTATATTATCTATTGATTTTAAGGTCGTCTCATAGCGTGGATCCAACCCCGTATATCATTTTGCCCCGTCTTTGCAAAAGTTATTTCCCCTACCGACCGAGAGATGACCCAGACATTTCTAAAATTTTTAAAAATCATTTCTTATTATAACAAAGGCAAATAATTAAAGGCATAGTTATCAATATTTCATCATTCAAGTTATCAATGAACGCCTACACAATTTTACCTGTTTCATAAACTGTGTAAAGTATGCAGTTACTCAGAGTAAAGCAGAGTTTACGAAACAAGGGTTGGCAGAACGAAATATTAGGCAAATCAATAGTAAAACATGTCTAAGAACTTTTAGGTTTAGAAAGTCACACTTTCCCAGAAATATTTCTTTTAAGAAAAATGTCGCAATACCCGGCTGAGCAAATTGCAGAGCCAAAATTGACGAACGGTTAAGAATGAAGATGTCATTTTTGAGCCATTAACCCCTAGCCATTAACCCCAGAGAATAGTGCATCCAATTGTTCGTTTATATCCCTTTATTTTATTCTCAACACCTATATATGAATTTAATCCTTTCTCCTTATTTCCAGATTCTCGCTTCACTCTTCTTTCATTATGGGGTAATAATAATGAATGAATAAAATAAAATAAATTATCTTTACAGCCCATGGTTACATTCTAAGGTCAACTCAATTAGTTGCGTCTCGGGTAATGGATCTAGCTTTCATGGGGTTTATTCTCTTTTCATGGTATACATAATTTCATTACTTGCTTCATCTTTTCTTCGTTGCTTCTCCGACTTTGGTGACATTACATTTCGTATGAGAGATTCCTCGTATGAGAGAACATTCGTCATTTCCTCTGTTGTAGGTGGTAAATAAAATGAATGTGATCGGGTCGTTCTTTGGTCTTTAAAAGTTTCGGAGGTAACGGTTATTTCAGTTTTGGTGCTAAACAACATGCAAGTTGCCTTTGTATATTCAAAGTATTTCACGTCGCCTTATACGAGGTGTCTGAGAAGATGGAAATCGGTGCCGGATGTCTTTCCTTGCTCCTTCCCGAGATGAGTGAAGTATGAATGATGTGAGGGACGAATTATGATGAGTGAAGTTTGTGGTCTAATGAAAGACGGGAAACGAGTACCCTGAGAAAACCAGCTGCGAAGGTGCATTGTCCATCTCTCCATATCTCTACTTAAATCATCTAGGGGTTCATACCATCACCAGAAATAGAAGTTAAGCGCGCCGCTATCCACTGCGCCACGAGTCGCTGGGGATTTTTTTGTGGGGTCCAATTCACACAACAGAAACTATCATTAGACGGGAAATGCTAGTATCTTCAATCACTCGGTGCTCAAATATCTGGACGTTCTTTGATACGCTTACAGGACTCCCAAGCTTTACGAAAGTGTAGAAAGTCATAAGGTTAAGATTAACTTTACGGTTAAGTTCTGGATTGAATTATGTTGAAAATGTCGATTGGTGTAGGAATATCAAATCTTAATGACTTCTGGACCATAACATCATCTTAGAACCATAACACTAACGTACGTATAGTATATTGTCCAATTAGTTTCAATTTTACCGAGTTAAAAAATTTTCCTTGAAAACAGAATAAAGGAACCCGTAAATAATATTTTTACGAACACGAACTGTTCATAAACAAATTTTACTTTAAGTCATTCCAAACAAATTTTAGTAAAATATTACAGGCAGTTGCCTTTCTTTTACGTTTTTGATTGTGTTTGATGAAGAGTTAGTATCCACTTACTCATCGCATTTATGTGGTTTTTATTGATTGATTGATTGATTGATTGATTTAATGTCTTATTTTATGATGTGGCGAGGTTCAGACCATCAGACATGTTCTTTCATCTATCGACGTGATTTGGGTGAGGGATTGGGGGGAGAGGTTTAGTTGGGAATTTTAAGAAAGCAAACCGACATTATGCTGGAATATACTGAAAACCTCATCCAGTTCTGCCGAGCGGGGAAACGGCTGTGGTTATCAACAAAATTATTTGGTTTCTCCATTATTGAAGATCTGGAAAGAATAATTATATTGCTGCATTCGCATTGAATTTTAATGAAAGTGATTATGATATGGTCCAAGATATTAGAAACAGGATATTTGGGTAAATAATGCATCATAACTACCTCCATACTTAAATGTTTTTTATAACTATATTGTAGGATACTAACTAATAAAACAAACAAAATAATAAAATATGGTATCTATTTCGTGTATACGAACGCACGGAACAAATATAACAAGACACATTCCGACTCACGCCCAGAGCGCGCGATTCCCGATTCTTCCTAGTATCCTTATCCACTCTTGGGATCGTCCTACAGTTTATTTTCCTCCTACCTACCCATGGATTAGCGTACTTAGGTCACTATAAACCTATAGACCATAACACCTTCAAGCACATTATTGCAGCGGTTCCCAACCTGTGGGGTTCGCCCCCAAAAGGGGGCGCGGGATGCTACAAAGGGGGCGAATAGTTATATCTCTCTAGAACCTAATCTTTCACAAGTATGAAAACTCTCTTATATTCAAAAATGTATGTCTTCTCTTTTAACAATACAAACTTCTGATTGTATGCAAAGCAATATTGAGGTGTTCAGAACGAGCGTAATTCAATGTTACTGTAACAATATTACAATACATTTAAAACTTATTTATTCAAATAAACTGTGTCATATGAGATTGAAACAAATACATATATTTTATGCATATTTTGCGTAGTTTCTAATGATAATAATAATAATAATAATAATAAATTTATTGTCAAAAAACAGTACAAACTGCGTATGACCACGTGGAGGGAAAAAAAAACTAATTTACTCTCCGGAAGCAAGCAAGGGACCATCCCATCAATTCCGATCAAGGGCCCTAAGGCAGAGGCGGATTCAAAAAATTCAGCAAAAATTCCTAGATAAGATAAAAAGTTAGCTGCGAGTTATAATACTAATAGAATGTCAATATGTTTGTAATTTTAAGCAAAAAATTACATGTAAGTTATTATCGAACTATAGATTATTCTGAGTATAGTGCTTAAAAATTGAAATAACACTAAATTCACGATTTATTGTTACAATAGACCCGCCCCTAGACAAAGCCTAGAGAACCTGTATGATAAATCCGCCTCTACCCGAAGGAAAACCGGAGAAAAACCCGGGCCAGGATGGGGCTACAGAATTTATGTACACAAACGTGCCAATGTTGAGTACACATAAAACTAAATTAATATGAGCCATAAGACAACACAATCATGCAAGAAAATAGTTTTTGAAATTGTTATAAGTTGTTTAAAAAGTACTACAGCAATGGCGTGATAAAGCACAAGACGAATTTAACTTTTGTTAAAATCAATAAATTCTTTTACAGTGTAGAAGCACTGGTGCAGGAGGTAGTTTTTAACCGCGGATTTGAAGATATTCAATTTCATAATATCTTTTATATTCTTGGGCAGGGAATTATATAGAACGATTCCCGAATGGTATGGTCCCTTTTGGCAAAGAGTGGTTGACACTCTAGGGCGATGAATATTACTACTATTGCGTGTATAGTGTTCGTGAACGAGACTGTTTCGTATAAAGCAAGGGTGGTGCTTCAGTAATTCGGACTTAACAAACACGACTGTTTCATAAATATAAATGCAGGGAAGTGTTAATATATTTAATTCCTTGAATAAAGGTTTAAATATAAAGGTTTAAAGATTTAAATAAAGGTTTAAATATAAATGCAATTTATATTTAAAAATAAGACTAACATTGGCATATTTTACAATGAACAAAATTGCTTGGAGGCGTGTCATGCTTGAATCGACTCACGGGGAGGCTCATTTTGGGGATTATTGACTTTGAATGCTAGAAACTTTTCGACATTCATCAGCAAACAAGAATATGAAGAAAATATTTCGGATTGTTAAAAATTTCGTATTAAAAATTTGATGAAATGCAAATACTTATTTGTACTACTTTAAAATTTTAACTATTGGAATAGTTAAATCCGTAAACCTTTATTTTCTCCTTACAATGTTGAAGATTAATATCTTTCTCGCAATCCAACTCTCTTAGTATTACTTCAATAATGGTATATAAATGGAGTTTAATTGTTATGGTTTAACTAAGATTTTATGCCATCGAGAACTTTGATACTTAGCTTCCTGCTTTTTCGTGTTAACACTCCATAGTTACTTGTATGAATAGACGGCACAATGGGTCGGATAATTGGAACCGGGAGAACCGGTAGAGGCAGACTTATTGTGACCGATTTTAATGTTATCTTATTCAATTTTAAGAAAAAGTAATTAAATTTTAATAAATTCGTAAAACTGACTTCTTTGGCGGGTATTCCGACAAAAATATTACGTAGTCAAGAAAATTGCTAAATCAAACTGTTATATGGCTCAAATAGATCAATTCTGATACGAGTCTGATTCATTAGGAAGTAGGACGTTGTTAATGATCTGTAAAATACCAAACTGTAATTTCTAAACTGTAGTTTCTAAACGCACTAAATGCTACTTCTTCAATTTTTTAGGCTTTATTCCAGGTGAAAAGAATACATAACTATACAACACAGAGAGAACCCATGTAAGTAATACGTTTTACAGGGATGTCCGAACAACCAGAAAAACTGAAACTAAGAACAAAAAAACTAGAAATCTGTCATTTCTACTTAAAATTATGAAAATTTAAAATATAATTAAAACACATCAAATATTAAGAAAACAAACTATTATTTAACAGGATAACAAGTTACACAAAATGACAATGTATAACTAGTGGTGCAAAATCATGGCACATACTTTTTCATATATGTTTCTCCGTCTGCAGCATAGAGTGAGAAAAATTTCTATAGTGAAAGGGTCATTTTTGGCGTGTGATCCTCTATAATTTGGTCGTCTTCCAGTGCTCTGTTCATGCTCAAAGTCGCTAGATGAACTTATTACTGTCTTTTATTTTTAAGTAAAATAAATATTCAGAATATTATTTCAAAACATATCAATCTTAGTAAATATCGTAAAAGTATTATGTAAATGTAATTTCGTTTTAGACAATAATTGATGTATTTTCGTATCTGCAGGGCGTTTGCTGTCCTCCTATATATTTTATCATTATATCTTTCAATTCAGTTTACGAAAAGTGTATTCTACTTGTGCTTGGTTCATTTACACGGCTAAATATTATCTAAGCTTCTTGAAACAGTAATCTAATGTGTAAGTGTAGCAGACAGAAATTATTTCATTGCGTTTACAACAAACTTTCAAGCGAAATACAGCTAATGCGGATGTAATGCTTACTAATTAAACTTTACGCACAGAAAATTTAAGGAAAATCGTTTGAGTCGGTTTTGAGAATCATTCAAAAGAGTACAATGACCTTCATGTGAAGTACCCTGTGTTTTAAAGTAAAAAAAATTAGAGCACGTGCATCGACAAGTAAATTCCACCGTAAATATGAAATTTGAATGATATTGATTCATCCGTTTACTTAGAATCGCTGCGTACAAACGGACGGACGTTATGCCAAAAAACACTTTTTCAGAGTCAGGGATCACCAAAACGGATATTTCCGTTTGAATCTCGCTTTCGAATTTTTTCACGATTACAATACTTTCTGTATACTACGTATATGAGAAAGTAAAAGCGCGCGCATATATATATATCAAAACTCATCATAAAAGTTCAGTTTGTAATTTAGCGTTCCGTGTGACACCTTAGTTTTAGTCTCTTCCTTGCCCCATTTGTATTCAAGCTGTATCTTTTTTTTATAATTTTTGATTCCTTGGTGAGTATCCCTTTATCAAGAATGGAGAGCAATGATCAACAAAAAACATATATTTTCAATATTAGATACAGTTGCGGCGTGGTTCAACAACGATGCATACAACAGACTTCTAATGTTTTTCTCTTCTTAATGAATTTGGGTGGAATTTTGCGTTGTGAGAAGGAGACTATCCCTTGTTAGGAACAACTCTTACTAAGGATCGCTCCTGCTATATTCCTCATAAAGCATGTCCGCCTCCGCGAATGATTAAGGACAAAAAGTTATTGCAGTTAAAAGAAATATGACTCTAATAAAAAATATTGTGAATCTTCAATGATACTATATCGTTTAAAATCTTTCGGGGAAATTAATTTACTTGCATTTATTTTTTAATGTATAGACGAAGCAGCTTTCAATGAACACAAGTGACTACAAAGATTTTGACGGAATGTCAAGTCGTGAAAAATGTTGAATGTTATCATGTTCGAAAACAAAACTTTATCTTTTTCATTTGATTGCTCCTAATACTTGCGGTATTTATCTAGTTCAAGACTTCATAGTAGATAGTAAGTAGTTTAATTGAACTGCAGAATGAAAGGGTCAATAATTTTGCAACACTGTAACAAAAGTGAAATATAGAATGGAAATCGTGAAATTGAAGCGACACATCTGTCTAATAGTAAATAAACTATTCGAAATATAATTAAAAGAAACATATGACAGTTACTCACAGATTGGAAGGAACAGTTTTGATTTTCGCCTTCGCCAGTCGGAAAGATTCTTCTTTCGTGACCTTTCATTAGAGGGAATGGATAGAGAAATGGTATTGTTGGACATTTCGTTTTTGAATTTGATTTCTTTAGGTATAGAAAATACTTGTGCTTTGCGTATTTTTGTTGTACCGCTCGATTAGTTCAAAATTTGAGAAGATTTTGTCTTCAGCAGGACGATACGCCCTTTTACTCATTCTGCCGGCACTCCTCTGTCGCCTGACGCATTCCACGTCGTCTTGTCGTCTTTGCTCTTCACTTTCCTATGCTCCTCACATGCCTCTCGCTCGGTACGTTCCGCATACGCTCAACTCCTCGCTGAGCTACCTTCGACCCCTTCCACTTTCCTTAGTCTAACTTCACCTACACCCTTATCTTCTCTGCTCCACGTGCTGTCAATTCGGGTCTAGATTAACGCCCTGCTCCGTAGATAGTGCCGGTTCAAACACCGGGGGGTTACGGCATCTATGGCACATGCGAAAATCGGACTGAAACTTGTATTATTCTGTTTTGATCTGTTATTTGCTATGGAATGTATATTACTCTGTAATAAATGAAAATTGCTTCCGAACTCTATCAACACCATGTTAAATAATAAAAATTAAGGAAAGTCATATCAAATAAATGAAGAAAATATTCCATCAATAAGTATTACGCTTTTTTAAAAAAATCTTGGTGAAATTCAATTATTTTCGTACTTTATAAAATTTCACTCTAAGTAACTTTTTAAGACTTCTAATGACGTATCTCTGGCTTGTAAGTAACTCGACCACATTTGTTTTCTGCAAATGGTCCGAATTTGGCGACAGTCTGTGATGAATTTAGACATTTGGGAGACAGATCATGACCTAGCGACTCTGTTTGAAACCAGAAATCGTAGTCTTTAGATTCCAGTTTTGAATTATATCTTGAGACAATACTGCGCTAACCAGATATACTAATATTATTGTTCACGATTTTTAACTTTTTCAGACTCACGTTCCCCTAGAAGCTACTCCTAAGGTGCACGTTTGCAGTTTTGGCCGTTTTGTCGCAAAACAGTCCGGTTTTCGAGAAAAATATCTACAGTAGAACCTCGATTAACGGTGTTCGCGTTTAGCCGTGTTGCTCACTCTTCCGTCCGAAAAAAGAATTTCGACTACAATTTCTACTATAGAGTAAATTAGTTAATTGTCCTTCACGTCGTCATACGAGTTTGTACTGCTTTTTTGACAATAAATGTATTGTCATATATAAATACAAGCACTTCCTACTATTTCCACAGTTGTATGTAGGTTCCTCGAAACTTAGAGATAGAGACCCTCAGGTACCAACACAATTTTGACTTCCAGGATGTAATGAATTTGAGAAATATTAGAAATGAAGTAAGGAAAATCATTTCGAACTGCAAGAAACGATGATTAATTACGTATTTCAACCCCCAATATCGTGACTTTCTACACACATATGTATGCATGTTTATGTACATAATTCATTAAATTAAGTGTCTCGATTAACCGTGGTTTTCATTTATCCGTGCGACCCCTCCCCTCCATTACCCCGGAGAATCGAGCGAGGTTCTACTGTACATGAAAACTTATTTCTCATTAAATTTCCAACAAGAAAGGTAGAGATCATTTTTGAGATAGGTACATTGGTTCTCGTGCTGCCAGATCTCCAATCCGGGGGTAGTTTTCAAAATTACAATTTATTCATCATTTTTCGTTACAGAAATGATGGGTTTTGCATATTAAAATCTCTAAGGAATCTCTGTGTATCCAAATGATATACACTAGGAAACAGCTGTCTTAATACGTATTTTGGTAGAAAACACTCGAGCCTCAGTGCGAATAGAAGGTGAACGATTATCCCGCTCATATTTCATCTATCAATCCCTGACCGCTCATTGTTGATGTTTGAAAGTTTATGTCGTTGTTGTGTCCCGGAGCTTCAAAATGTAAGTTTATTTTTTTATGTTGTAAATTGAACGTTCTACTCGACAAAACACTTTAAAAGACTGTTTTAACCAAATTTGTCAATATTGTGAAAACGGGAAAAATCCAGCCGACTAACTTTCCCAGTTTGACCGATCGGGGACAAATATCTTATACACAACAAAAATGAATTAGGGATATAGGGGAAGGAAGACAAAAAATTTAACTGCTGCTCCTTCCCGTGCTTCTCTTCTTTCCAGTATATGCTATCCATTGTTGTGCGAATCTCCGCTTCTTGCTGTACAATTTGGTTCGCGACCACTGTGCCGCGACTGATAACATTTTGCGTATAAATATAATTAGATGTTCAGAAAACAAGATTTGTATAAATTGTTTTTATAATTCCTTGTTTTAGGCAACTAAAATGAAACAAAAATCAATCCCCCCAACCTGACGCAGAGTGTAATTGTGTGTGTGAGACGGGGTGGGGCGATCGGCCGCCAATACCTCTGTACATGTCCTCCCGCTCTTCCCTTCTCTGCTTATTGTCCTCCGTCCCATCGATTTACCGTTTCGCGAAGCAGATGTTGGCGTCCAAGTCCTTCCTACGCCACCTACTGCGCCACTGTCCAGAAGGTTCAACCGCTACTATTACGATCAGCTGTCCTCTCTGTGGGCTTTCTCTCGCGTACAGAAAGAGAACGAGTAAAAAGCGGAAGAAGGAAACGGGAATTAAGATTCCGGATAGACCACGGCTTCAATGAGTGAGCGATAGAGTAGAAAGGAAAGTAGGACTCCTAGAAGAAAATTTTTTTTTATGTGTACTGAATGTAGGATATAGAAAGAGAAGCTTTGGTGAAAAACCTTTCATACAAAACAAGATATCATTTACGTAATTTGAAAGCTGTCATTAAGAAGGCAATTTGATATAACGTTTCGTTTCCTCAATTCATTTTGAACAGTTTATTGTTTAATAGAAACTTTTCCTTTTCTACTTAAGTAAATGATTCCGTTCATAGGATTTCAGTCTCTCCATGTGAGATAACTCACAGTTGTGTGCTCGTATCTTTACATCCTTGCATTACGAAATTTATGCAGCATTGATACTTTTTGGCAATAATTATAATTATTATAATTAATGCCTCATACGTATGCATACCAATAATAATAATTGTGGTCCTGGAAAAAGAAATTCGTGGAAGTCCCATTCTGCTGACTCAAATTCTGCGGTCTTCATTTTTCCACCATTTATTATTAGTCGTTCTTTCACAAAACATTCCTATGGTCAATACAAAAACATATTTTTAACATTTTTCTTTTAATAAGCAAATAAGAGAAATCCAAATTACCCACTCGGTGATAATAATGAAGTTTTAGAAAACATGTTATATTTTATGTATAGTTCAGATTGTCATGCTTCATTAATATATTTTTTTAATTTATTCATATCCTATAATCCATATTAACAAATTCGTTTTCAAATCAATCAATCAAATTGGAATTTATTTACATGTACATCAAAAGAAATACAATATTTATAGATTTATTATATTGGCAGGCTGAGGGCCGTTGCGCTGCTAAATGAGCCTTTGATTGCCGTGGGCTGTGCATCCTGGAATTTACTCTTAACGAATTTCTAGTTGCATTAACGGGTAATTCGAGACTAAATGATTATTAGATAAATAATGCAAATAAGTAAGCGATATTTGAAAAAACAATGGGGCATAAGAATGGATTTTGGCGGAATACACTAAAAGTGGGATGTTTACGATGGTAAGTGGAAGACTGCAACTAGAGTATTGGTTAAGCTCCGTTGGGAACCACGGAAAACCAACGGTCAGGGCAAGAATAACAAGCAAATTTCTCCTCCCTTCAGGTTTTCTTCCTTCACTCCCTCAGGGTGCTGTGGAGCTCCAAAGAGGTGTCTGGGTGACTTTGACTCGATCTGCTGCGTTTTGATTACGAAACCCCTCCAATGTTTTCACCATTATAACAGCAACAAGTTTATGTATACACACATAAAGTTATACCATAAAAATACTAATGTTTTGAATAATTATAAGGAAACATTGTACGGGAATAAAACTAAAAATCCATATTAATACATAATCCACAAGTTTAATTAATAATGGGAAAGAACTTAAAAACTATATTAAGCATATCTTTACATATCTATTAAATAATTAAATAATATCTTTAAATATATTTTTGTAAACTTTGTTTATTAAACACATCAAACTAATTTAAAATCACAGTATGTAGAACATGTCATGGGTATAGTTAAACCCATGAACCATAATTTTTATACAAGGACTTTTAAACGGCTCTAATTTTTTGCCTCCTGGTAGTGCAAACATTGTCACGACACTAGTTTTTCTCAATTTGGTATCTTTATTCGACTTTCTAAGCTTAGAAACAAAAGAATGACGTCATGTTTGGGATCAATTTATTATGATGCGAATATTTAAGATATTGTAAAATTATTTCGTTAAAACTAAAAACTAAAAGGTTGTAGTTTGTCATGTGATACCCACTTTGGTCGAAGTGCATACAAAAATTACGATTTTTGCACGTTGTCCGAATTTTCCGACTTTCCTTTGTAATTGTCCCGAATTGTTTTCCTGTAAACTTTCCCGTAATCATAAGGAACAAAACCAAAAAATAATTACGCATATCCATCGTTCGAATCGTGGGTTATGGTCTTAAGTTCATCTAAAAATCCCACAGAAAATAGCACTTTCAGTTTTTCCCAAACTTTCTAATTTTCCTGGCAACTTTTCCAATTTTTATTTCCCTAAACCTCATAGTGACTATAAGGATTTTTTTTTTAATTAGCAAAATCGGTCCAGCCGTTCTCGAGTGATGCGCTTACCAACGAACAGCATTTAATTTGTATAGAAGATATTTACAAGATTGTGATCTTTATTTGGCGCTCTCAGGACCCTGCTTTTTTCAAATTCCTTGGCTCAAATAAATAGTAAAATTCCTTGCTGGCATTTGGAAAGTATATTATNACTAAACAATTTAACTAAGTTAATTAAACGATATCTCCATTACCATCTGCTTCAATGATCGTGAGGTTATTTAACTACATTTTCTAAAACAGCAGGAAAAATTGTACGAGATTACTTCGATAGTAATTCGTATGCCAAGTGTCAATTTTTATTTATAATTTTTGGAGTTTTGTTACAAAAAATTTAATTAATTGTTCTTTGTGAAATAGTATTTTTAATAACGTTAAACAATTTATGCAAGTTTGTCATTATTTCGCTGAATAATCCCGACATGTCGGTTTTTTCTCGATATCTACATCCCTATGTCCCAGCGTACCATGCGTACTGTACATACCGTCTTTGATGCCTAATTAAAATACCACTATTCAGGATGACCTCATGGAAGCCATCTCTACGAAAAAGTTTTATTTCATCGGATTGGAGCATTTTGTTCGAGAAAACCGTCATGGTTGATTCTTGTAGTAGAAAGTCGATGAACTTTCACTTCCGTAATCTGTTACTTCCGTTAAAATACCAAAAGGTACTTCTTTCTCGTCAGTTTGCGTATTTACAACGAATTATAATATGAAGCACGAAACTAATTGAAAATCTGTTACTTATTCTCTCTAGAACTTATTTCATTATTCCTCTCTGATTTTGATTGATTATTTGTAACACACTTTTAGTTTTCTTCCTTTTCCAAAATCAGTTCATATGCGACGATAGAGCCATCTATACAGATACGATCAATCGATAGTAGTTTTACTATCAATAATTTTATCATTTTTTCCAAAGTATTTAAGAAGTGCCTCGGGAACGTAGATGGCAATTGCATATAGTTTCAAATGAAGCATCCTCCTGTGATGTGGTGTATACTTTCTGGTTCAATTTTGCATCTCCAACATTTGTCATCTGCTATGTCCGTGTCTTGCAATATAAATTTTCTATAGTTTTTTTGCGCTAATTTCTTGGTCTTGAATTGCCTTGAGAAATCCCTCCATTTGAATATAGATTCCCTTTTGTAAGCCAGGCGTTCGACGCAGCTTTATGAGACTTTTGTAGATCATGAGGATGTGTACTGTGAAGTGGTTTAGATTTCCATTGGCTAATTTCTGACTGATTTCAACGTTAATTTTATTTGGTTTTGGAGAGTGGTTTGCTAAATTTAAAGCAGTATATTTCATGTCAGCTGCACATACGGTCTTGTAAAAATTACATTCTTTCTTCCTCTGGTGAAAGAAAGCTCGGAGTTGCTTTATTTGTGAGTTTTGTAGATTCTTCAAGTGGATTATGCCCCTTCCTCCTTCCCAGCGAGGCAGACTGTTCCTCTTTACATTTTTAGCTCCTGTGGTGTGACCTATTCTTCATGATGGTCCTGACTTTTCGCTGGAGGTTTTTTATATGTTCGTGTCCATGAAACTACTTCAAATGAATACGTGAGGATAGGAATGTCAAATGAATTAATTGCTTTTGTTAATTTCGGTCATTTAAATTTGTATGCATTAATTTCTCGACTCGATCTTTAAATTCCCCAGTTAGTTCCTTCTTTATGCATGTATAGTTTATGCATCCAGATTGTTGTAGTCCCAAATATTTGTTCATTTTCTTCCATTCCTTTAATAATTTCAATGTCATTTATTATTATTATTATTATTAATATTATTATTATTAATTATTATTATTAATATTATTATTATTAATATTATTATTATTATTATTAACACAATTACTCTCAAGAAAGCAGTTACTTCATGAATGGGCACTATGTATGAATAACCGTTTAAATAGTTTTCTGAATTACACTCATTTTAGCAACATTAGGCAACGAAAAATTCCTTTCGCTAACTTGAATCACTTCAGTTTTGTATTAATTAGTGACTTGGCGGAAGTGATTCGGTGCGATTCTGAACGAAATTTATTATTTTTAATCCATGTTCAGCGTGGAAGGTACAGATTATCATTTCTCCAGTCACCAATACGTACAGTCCTGGAATCTTAAAAGGGCCAACGAAAATATTCTAAGTCCCGCACTCTTAGCAGTTTGGATTTGTTAGGTTTGCAACGCCACTCTACTGCGACGGGGCAAAAGCTCCTCTCCTTCGTTCGAACAATCGTAGGCAAACTTGAAAATGCTTCCATATTTGGCAGACCAATAGAATACTAGTACGGTGAATATATCCCTATTAAGTCGTAAGGGGAGAAAATGTTTTATTACGCTGCTATTAAAGAAATATTACGTAATTTTTTATTAGACACGTCATGGACTTCCATTACAAAAAATATTCTTTATGTTCTTAACTTCAATAAACTTTATTATTTTCTGTATTAAAATGACTTCTCAAGTTGTTGTCTCACAACGCAGTCCTAGGGAATAAAAAACAAATTAAACTTCTCCATAAAAAGATTTGCTTCTTACTGTAAAAAAACATTGTTTTTATCATAGAATTTGGATATCATCGCAAGTTATCGTATGGATTTTTAAAAATTCGAATCAGGAATTACATATAAATATTCCTATAAGTTCTGAACTTTATACAGTGGCATACAGAACTCAAAGCTCATTGGCATGAAGTGACGTGTATTGTCTATCGTAATTTCACATAATTTGCGATTCATTTATACTGTTCTTATATGTCAATCGGAATTCAAGAATTATAGAAAACAATTGTATATAATATAAATAAAAAACACTGAAGGTTAATTCTAGCGATATTAATAAAGAGTAAATAAATTACATTTACTAGAAATATATTGATCACAGATATAACCCTCTGCCTGAAATAGTGCAACATAAAACAACATACTCAGATAGTAAAATTTAAAAAAAATTAGAAATCAATAAATATAACAAAAACACAAATCACTTTTATTAAGGTATGAAAATGAAATGGTGTTTTATTCATACAGATTGACTAGGTAAATCACACGATAAAACATCGGATTTTTTAAATTAAAGGAAAATTAAGTAATTTACCAATACAAGAGAATTATTCCAAAATATAGTATAGAATAAAAATTAATATTGCATTTAATTGAGTATCTCTCATTATCTCAGATATCAATTTCATCATTTTCTCTGATTTCATTCTTTACTTTACCTTTTATAATTTCTTTCTTTTCTTCTTTCTTTCCTTCTATCTTTCATTCCTTCTTTCCTTTCTTCTTTTCTTTCCTCTTATCTTCCTTCCTTCCTTCTTTCTTTCTCACCTTTTTTCTATTTCCTTTATTTTGTTCTTTCGTCCTTTCTTGTTTACCTTCCTGAACACTTATATAAATTCAAGGAAAATAATTATAATTCATTCACGTAAATTTCAAAAGAGTACCACTTCTATTCTTCACAAATACAGAATTCATTTGATACACATAATAATAATAATAATAATAATAATTCATTCATCATTTAAAATGTTAGCATCGATATGCAGTATTAATTGTTGATTTCAATAGCAGGGGACGAACATGGTAATTTAAATGCATTCTTTATGAGTATATAGCTTTTTACGAACCAACATGGATATTTATATTTGTGAAGATAAACGTATTAATTAGACATTAAGCATAATATTTACAGTAAATTAAATTAGCAGCGAAGCAGTTGACAAGATACTTAGAAATTTAAATATGAAGTTATTATAACTAGTTCATCTCAGCATTCCAGTTTCAGGGTCATATTTTAAGAACTTGTTATTTTAAATCTAGAAATCATCTCTAATTAACATCATTTTTTACCATCAATACAATAGAGAATTTCGTATTTTCAGAAGGTGTCAAACAAAAATATGAAACTNCTTTGAACAAAAATATGAAATTATACGAATGAGGTGTTTCATTGAAATATTTATGTGACTTATGCGGGGTATTTAAATGGCGTTCTACTTTTTGCTGCCTCTTAAAATACAAATTTAGATCGCAGAAGGGTTCATCCCGAACAGAACACTGAGATGCGAATGACACGTCACTTTTGTTTAACAAATAGAACTAGAATTAAAGAAGGTTTTATATTTGGTGGTTTAATGGTAGAGCAGAAACAAGGAAGATATTCGTAATAAAACTCGCGGAGATAAATATTGAATTTTATCATTATTAGTGGAATATTTTTTAGCTTTTAGTCGTACACATTTCAAAGTATTTATATCAAGTAATACTTAGAAAGACAAAAATCTTAATTTATCCTTGAAATTCAATCAGTTCGCAATTATGTGGTCTCAATCCGACATGCCATGGAATGGAATATATTGGAAATAATAGTATTGTGTCACAATGATGAATAATGCACAAAATCGCTATTGTTCCACGATGCAATATGGATAACATTGTAAGAATTCAATCACATAAATTTGCTAGTCGAGCTGTACGTTTACGAAATATTTAGGTTTAAGCTTATATCTTGAGAATTCTCTTTAGTCAAGTCAAACTGCGTCCTTGTAGGCCCCAAAGGTGCCCATGGCATAAAGAAAGAGAAGCATATTCCCATCAATTAAGATGTGTTTGTTGTAGATCCAAGTGTTTTTCGAAGATTTAAAGGCTATCAAAACACTCTCAAAATTGGAAAGCACTGAATATCCGTAAGAGGTATTAATTCAAACACAATATTTAGACGCATTTAACTTATAAAACCCTATTCTCGTACTCAATAATGTTACTAAATGTAGTTTTGATCTGAGCAAACAATTAAAAAACCACATTACTTTTATTTCAGTTTCAGAATTTTTTGCTAGATTTATGCTGGTCACCAAAGATGAAACTTTCGTTATTTAATTCAGTAGGATTTCATATTCTGTAACCTGAAATAATTCAACTTTAGAATCATCGATCGGGAAGACGAACATAATCATGAAGAGAGATCGCAATGACAAATTTACTATCAGTCATTTGTTATATTCGTTTAGAAATATTGTTTCCACACTCTCAATATTAGATCACACTCTAAACCATATACCTTATTGGTTTTCGGTTAGAATGTTAAAACACACTTTTTAAATTATAATTAGTTTGATATTAGTATATGATAGGGTTGGTTGTCCTTGTAGGTTTCATTCAAAGGCACACATGGCGACTAATTCATGTCTCTATTGCAAAATCAGCAATATCAAATTTAAGTGTATCTAAAGTGGGAATTGGAAGAGCCACATTACAAAGTGTGAATAAAGTACAGTTACGCGAGACTATTGTATAACACAAACTTAATACTTGAGGAAACTAGGTTGTATTAAAATAATAAAGATCTTATACAACGGTACACAATTTCGAGTTTCTTAGCATTGTAAGTTTCGATTTTTTCAACACGTTAAACAAAAATAAAAGTAATGCGAAGACGTTCGAATATATCAGATGATACGGAAATCAACTGCGAACGCTTGTTATCTTCTTAGATGCCAACATAGTAGGTGCGATGACGCGTTATGCGACGTTACCCAAAAACACATTTAGATTTTCTCAACATCGTGAGAGCTTTCATGAAGGTATCGTTTTTATCACATGTCATACAGACATTCTCAGTTAATTTATAATTGAATTCGCTTTCAAAAATCTTTTCTCGTATTTCACCTGGGATTGAACCAGTGACTTATAGATCGTATCTTTCGTGGTAGGGCTTCGTTCTCCTGAGCCACGTCTCCCATGCAGTTGGGAGGGCCAATGCACTTCAAATTAGTTTATTTTACACTCAGAAATTATTATATTCTATATAAAAGTATTCTTTGTAAACAAAATTTCGTCAATCCGTAGAAAAATATACAAAACTCTGCATTTTTTCTTTGTATAGTTATTTGTTGAAATTATTTCTTTCATCTACGACTGTAAGTAGAAATGTTTGCAATACCTTATCTTATCTGATCAGACGACCTCGTGTTTCTCTGTAAAGGGGGAACTTGACTTACACAAGCTTAGCAAGGTGAACCTCGCGAAGTATTCTACTGCCATGTCTCATCACGAGCGCTCCGTTAGGGAAAAGGTGATTGCGTTGGTGGAAAGTGCCAATTTCAGAGCCTCGGCAGCTGGAAGGCAATATGGAGTAAGTCTGAGAACTGCTTGCAGGCGGGTTCAACAATATCGTGAAACTGGGGAGGTTGGAAGGTGTGCTGGTACTGGATTGTGGCGAGTGTCTACCGAAGCCCAGGACACCGTTTGGTGAACCAGGCTAAGGAGAATCCTTTCCGCTCTTCAGAACAGTTAAGGCGCCTGTCTAATTTTCCCGGTTGCGCAAGAACTGTTAGAAACCGTCTGAGAGATAATGGACTCCGATCTAGGAGGGCAGCCACAAAGGAGGCGCTTTTCGAGGAACATAGAGTGTATAGGTTAGCATTTGCCGAGGAAAACATTAATTGCAATTGGGGAAACGAGATTCTCGCGGTGTAGGCGTTCTTCACAGAATACAAGGTCGTCTTGATGGGCATCCGTATATCCATATCTTGCGAGATATTATGATCCCTTCGGTGCGGCAATTGTATCCTGCTGAAGAACCATTTTTTCAGCATGATAATTCATCTGTCCACACGTCTCCTATGGTGCAGGAATGGATTGCAGAGCAGGAGGAAGTGGAAATTCTCCACTGTCCCCCGCATGCCCCTGACCACAACCCAATCGAAAACGTGTGGGCGGAGACGAAGCGTGTCATGGCCGAAAATTGGCGTGATCCACCTCCCACAACCACTGAAGAGCTCTGGGATGTTGTATGTGATGCGTGGGAAGCGTGGAATTTACTTTTATTTTAAAAAATGACTCGTATAATTCAAAATATCTTATAATTTGATCTCATGGAATCAAGAAATAAGAACGATAGGTTTTACACAGGCTGTTTGGCACATTGCTAAAGTGCTCGCTAGATTGAAAGTGTGAAGCGAATTTACCTGGTTCAAATCCACTTTTATTTTTATTTTTTACTTTCAAACTTTAACTTAGAAGACTAAACATCTTCTAGGCAAAGTATTCAATGCTAAGTTGTGGATTTCTTTGCTTGTATTTTTGAGCCATTAAAAGGGCTGATGTTCACTTAATAACGAGTCCATTACCCGTCATAGTCTATCACGTCTTGCAACCGTCTAGGGATTGAGTTAACTAAGGTTGACGCATAAGTCGTGCTGTTGGCAATTTCCTTCCACGCTGTTCCCAAGGTCCCGAGTTCGAATCTCGGTCCCGTCTCCCATTTTCATTCAACATAATTAATCTGTTGCCTGGCGGTGAGGTTAATCGCAATTTAAAAGATTTCTATGTGTTTGTAAACCAGAATTGGAAAATACGACCCAAAACAAAATACTTCCTAAGGGAATCGCCTCATATGAGGAGCATAGTCTCTACGAGACCGCCGAAGTGGTCTTTGGGTCTCGCAAGTTCAATGTTAATACAAGACGGACCCGGGTGTTGAACGGGATGGCGCAGTTGGTAAGCGCATGAGCGCGTTGAGCTCAAGGTCACGAGTTTGAATCTCGGTACCGTCTCCCATTTTCATTCAACATAACATAATTAATCAGTTACCTGGCGGAGAGGTTCTCCGCAATTTTAGAGATTTCTATGTGTTCATAAATTGTCATTCAGTTTCTGTCGCTGGTACATTTGAAGTCATTTTTGTCGATGATGCAGTGATAATTTAACTCATTAAATGAAACTTTTATTCCTTTGAGTTTACTGCTCACAAAAATATTGCCACAACTGACGTTGCAGAACTAGGGAAGTGGACCATATCTCACAATGCTGCAAAGAAATAGTCGCCATCAAACTCAGAAGGGAAGATATACAATTTTGTATTTTTTCCACAAATGTTGTTGAGATTTAGATATATTGTGGTATTAATACCTCATTTCCAGAAAAATCGCTCTTACGTCTTTGTTTCATTAAAGGTGCGAATTTTTCTTCAAAGTTGTTCGCTAGACTGAAATATTTTCATTAATTCAACGTTGCATAAAATTAACATTTCCATGCGAATTAATGCAGTTTCAAAGCACTATAATTTTATACTCTATTCACACAGAGCCAAATATATATGTGAGGTTTTGATAGAAAATTTTATATTTCAATTGAAACAATTTTTATACTCACCTACTTTATTCATTATTATAGTACTGAAATAGACTACCTTACTACTTGACGTAAACAAATGTGACTACTCTGTAGTTGATAAAAAAATAAATTTCTTGTCAAAAAGCAGTTACAAACTGCGTATGACCACGCGGAGGACAATAATTTAATTTATTCTCCGGAATTAATCAAGGGACCATTCCATCAATTCCAGTCAAGGGTCCTAAGGCAGAGGCAGATTTAACAATTCAGTACACTCTTTAAGATAGGAATGAAAGTAATTCGGTACGTGTTGTAGTATTAACAGAATACCAACTAATTTGTATTTAATGAAACACACGAGAGTTATTTCGCAAGTACGCTGTATTATAAGCTACAGATTATTCGGAACTTATTGTTAATAAATCGTAACTATTAAAACTTTAAGTTGAAGATTTATTATTTCAATAGACGCCGCAATAGAACCTAGAAAGCCTGTATAAAAAATCCGCCTCTACCTAAGGAAAGCCGGAGGAAAACCCGCGAAAGGATGGGGCTACAGAATTAATGTACACAACCGTGCCAAGGTTGAGTACAGGTAAAACTAAACTGTAGAGATTTTATGATACTATTGTGAAATGACATATACTATTTTGTCAGTGTTCACAATCAGACTATTTGCATGGAACCAAGCGGAGAGGTTAGACAAAACTAAGGGCTGTAATGACCTTGACGTTGACGAGCCCTAAAGCCCCACAAAAGAATAGACAAAACTATTTGAGCGTTGACGTGTTTACAAAGTAAATTAGTGTCAACAGCAAAAAAGACAAAAAAAACATTTTATAATCTTATGTCGATGATGACACGTTCTTCTCATACAACAAAAATAGTAGGTGGCCGAGAACTGTACCTTGAGGATTTCCGGAAATAAGCGACTTTGTTTCTGATAGGCAATGCTAATGTACTTTATTTTAAGTGTAGGATATTAAGACCTGTTGATACCTATCTTATAAATAGGAAGTTAGTCATGCGCAAGTCCACGAATTCCAAGAGAAAGCAATTTTAAAAGGACACTTTCGTGATCGTTGACATCGAAAGCTTTGTAAAATCAAGAGAAACGCCCTGATGATTTTCTCCACGGTCAAGATATGTGGGAACATTGTTTAAGATAGAATATATAGCGCTGATAGTGGAAAAGGATTTCCAAAAACCGTGTTGATCGGCAGAGAGAATGTTATTTTTGATTAAAAAGTCTAGAAGACGCTTATAGAACAATTTTCAAAGAATTTTTGAGACAATGGATAGTAGAGAAATTGATCGATAATTTCCAATTTTGAGATTCATTCCTTTCTTGTATTAAGGTTTAACTTTAGCTCTCTTAAATAAGTTAGTAAACACTCTTTCTGATGAACTATTAAAAATATTTATGAGAGGATTTAATATAACGTGGGACGAAAATTTAACAATAACTCCGGGTATCTCATCTATGCCTGTTGAAAATTTATTTTTTAGTGAACTGATGATTCTCATGATTACACTAGCGGATTCGGAAGTGAACATGGAATGGGGCACGTGGGTGGATGTATTTGGGGGACATTGATTTTGAGATATTGAATTCGTTATTTTACCTACTTCTGAGAAATAAGAATTAAACAAATTTGTGATGTCAAGTGGATTTGATGCGATTTTGCCATCGTTTAGTAAGGAAATGTTTTCTTCGCGATTTTCAGAAGATGACCTGTTGTTTTTAACAATATTCCTCATTATATATCAATTCATTTATGTATCAGAATGGAGCGTATTGACCAAATAATACTTGCATAATAATTCATAAAATAATTTTCAATAGATGTAGTTTTCTGCGAATACCAGTGCTGCTAATAATACATATCTGATTACATTATACGTCGAATCTTACGCAAAAATAATGATTTATTATTATTATGTTCGTTATAAACTATTGTTTTTGGTTCTCTAACATTCTTGGTATGTTTTTGTTCAGATACTACTAAACTGAGACTATTCACTCCGACGAGCTATGTTTTGACGAGACCTTTAGTCATCCTTTCCCGGAGTGCTATAGTCTTAATATGCTATCATCTTGATCCCACATAGTAATCCCTTACCCTCCATTACATTTCCGTCCTCTTTCTCCATCGGCTTTTTGCATAAGTCATGTTCGTCTCGCTCTGAATGCGAAAATAAGTTTAATTTAATACGAAAACATCTTATTTTGGGAACCTGAATTACAGGACAATTGAAAGTTTTGGTAAACGTGTGCTGGAACCACACCCCCTTACTCTTTTGTCAGCGGCTTATTCGCCAGTTAGTTTTGCTTTATTGTTCGTTTGATGTCGTTTTGCTGATGTTGATGAAAGTAATATTCTTACCCCGTTTTCTTACTTGTCAAAGAAGCATTTTTTAGTAGTCAAGCAATTGTTCATTGTTTTGCTTTGGCACTTTTACAATAATTGTTTTTTTCTCATTTCATCCCTCCTAACGCATACATATAAGGTCAGAGTACCGTATTTCGCTTCTCTTTGCATTGCAGTGGTCCTTAGCTGATTTCTATTGGAGTGTTAAGGGTCAACTTTAGAGTAGTTTGGTATATTTCCTGTCTTTTTAGAGGGATCACATTTATTCTTGTGAACCACATGTACATTCTACGTGAAATGATCTCATAGACTTTTTAATTTCTCTCGTACCAAATATGTAAGAGGACGTAGTGACATTTGCATTTGATCCTGTATGAAATATACCATTTTAATTTTTTGTTTTTAGTTGTTTTTTTTTCTTTGTAGTGTGTAGATGGCTATCCTTATCTCAATAGATGTCCCTCTGGACTGTACTTCGACGACATCAACAAATTGTGCACCTTCAAAAACGAAGCAAGATGTGGACCAATAAATACAAGTAAGTACCTCATTTGAGATAATTAATGTAAATCAGATGATTCTCAGATTTGGATATTTAATTAATTAAGTATTATGGTTCACTCCCTGAATTAAAAGACCATCGCCCCGATATATTCGGAAATATTATGATTACTGGTAGGTGGATCAGGGAAGAATGTGGAGGAAATATGACAGTGTTAATAAGGTTTGTCCTCGCAAAATTGTCTACAGTAATTCTGAGTGCGAAAATTAGGCGGCTAAAAAAATAGATCTTACGTAAGAAGAAAGAAATATCAAGAATATATTAATAGTTTAAAAGAATTATCTGATAAACGTATTCACGCGAAACGAGTGACTTACGAGGCTTGTATGAAAACTCCATAAAGTGATGGACAATAATGCGTAAAACTGTACATGAGAAAACATACGAAATATAAAAATTTATTATTTTTAAAGAATGGAGAAAATTATATATTTCTGACTGCATTGATAAAGCAGTTTTTAAATTGCCATTGATTGTTGGTTATTGATTGTTTCCACAGTGGGGTGGGGGAGACGGTCTAGTTTCCTTAGAAACGAATGTTTTGGGAGATGCAGTATTCAGTATTCAGGCTAACATGATTTGAAAACTGTTAAAATAAACTAAAGACAGAAAGAAACTGGATCCGATATTTCGGTAGAAATTCATCATTCGGAGGGGAAACTATTGCCCGTTATCTAACACTATTACAAGAATCGATGAAATACATCTCGGTTCCTAGTAAATGGAAGTAAGCAATTGTAGTCCCAGTCTTTAAATCACGAATCCAAACTAGTGTGTTAAGTTATTGGTAAGCTAACAGAACCCTGGTAGTATGTGAACAAATAGAACACTTTTCAATAGAATGGTATAAATCAGGAACGTTGTACGAAGGGCACCACTGAATAGACCAGGCTTCGTATGTGAAAATGTCCAGGAACCAGGGGATATTTATATAGGCCAACCTTTCGAAAGGTAATGGAGAGTTTATAATTGGTATACTTGAGCTGGAAGTACTAATGCTAATGTTGAGTTTTCGGCCTGCAATCTTCGCCACTCGCCCCGCCATCTTCGAAAAATTGCGGCGAATTTGACTTCGTTGCAATTATTTCTACTTAATTGCGAGTTACGAGCAAAATAGTCAATACTTAAAAGATAGATCATTTAATTTTCAACATTTTTTGTACTAAGCATTTTTTTGTCAGATTGATAGTTTCTTAGATACAAAGGATTAAAAATGTGGATTTTACAATATTTTTGAATTTTTCAATTTTCCATTGATTTTTCGTGAATATTTGCTTTTGTTGTGTATTTTACCCATTTTTACGTATAATGGATCTAGACCTTCAAGAGCAATACGTATAAAATATCAAAATACGTACAAAAAGTAGGAATATATAATATAGTAGGAATACATATAAAGAGTAGGGACATAGGAGAGGTATTCGATATAGAAACAATTAAAAATCCACGTGTTTTTATTCTATCTCTGTACAGTGGCGGATCTATGGACCTGCACTCTTAACACATAAAATTGAAGTTGATAAGTGGCATACTTAGTAAAAGTGTTTTACCGGATTAAAAATTGTTTATAGTTATAATTGTTATTGTTATTAATAATATAATCGTTATTGTTATTAATAATACCAGATTAAGAAAATTAATAATATAATATTAACAACTGTAATAAATAATTATTTTCTTATTAATAATATCAAATGTTTAATTGTTAATTACTTATTTGATGCATTTTATTTAAAGGTTATATTTATAAAATTTGTGTTATAAGACCATAATTTGTAAACAAAAGTGCTCCCTG
Source organism: Laupala kohalensis (assembly GCA_002313205.1). Lineage (NCBI taxonomy): Eukaryota > Metazoa > Arthropoda > Insecta > Orthoptera > Trigonidiidae > Laupala > Laupala kohalensis. The sequence goes on from NNCF01126066.1 coordinate 399,474, forward strand.
GTGAGCCCCCACCCCCTTTATTGATTTCGGTCTAGATCCGCCACTGTCTGTAGAGCTCTGGTTACATGTAGATACTAATATATAAATGTGTACCGCGAAACACATTGTCTGTCTGACTGTCTGCTACCTGATCAGGACTAAACCACCGTACCGATTGTGATGAAATTTGTTAAGGAGATAGTTTAGATGCCCAGGATTAACATAGGCTAACTTTTATTTTTTAATGTATGTTAAGAAAGATAGAAATGGTTTTTGACAATAAATGTCGATGAAATCGAAAAAAGAAAAAGCTATACTTGCGTACGTTGCCTAAAAGGTTAGAGAAATTTTAATGAAATGGTGCATCCGCGAGATGCCTCGGAAGCGAAATTTCGACAGTCGCTGTTCCCGGGAGATTGTGTATAGTACAGAACCAAGTTTTGTATTATTATGAATTTGAAAAATTAGGTTGCAGTACATATTTTTAAAAACCAGTTAGCAAAAGTGTTTTGATTTTGCAATGTAGATTTTTCCTGAGTAAAAGAAGATTAGTCTAAGAAAAATTTCGAGCAACGCCGGGTAATCAGTTAGTACAATTATAATTCGCTGATTATAAATTTAATTAATGAGTGAAAATCGTTTAAATGCTCCTTATTATAAAAGGAGATTTTAAATCAATTCATTTACTTACTTTTCTCCAAAAAATTAAGGAAAAACAAAAGGAGAGAAGTATGTGAACGTTTTCATGACAGTGATGTAAAGGAGAACTTAAAAGGAAATTGTTTTAACCCATTAAGTGGTGTGCAAATTATTTTAGGAGCGAAAACAGTTCTAGGAGATATTAACGACAATATAAACTAACAATTGAAATAGGATGTGTGGAATTGATAGGACTAACAATTGAGGTAGTACATATGAATATGTTGCAAGCCTCAGGTTAAATGATGCTGCGAGCGCTGTTTTATCGAACTTGAGTTATCGGTCGAATGACTCCAGTGATTTCAGTGCTTGTTATGAAAATCATATAAGTGTAATTCGCTGATAACGTAAGAGTAAAAATCATTGAATATGTCTCTCATTTTATAATGAAAAATGGAAAAATAGATTTAAATAATTGATTTAAGCATTTTTCGCAAAAAAGTTAATAAAGGGAGGAAATTGCATGCGTTATCATTTATGTGATGTGAAGGAAAAATATGTAAAAAGATTGTTTTAAAATGTATAATGTATTATAAGAGAAACGCCGGGTACCAATAGTGCTAGGAAACACATAAATACTTGCATACAATCAACAGAAGTAAGTATTATTACACCATTTTTGAATAATTAACAAGAGATATTTATGTTTCACAATGTTATTTATTGGAAAAATTACACAATGATATATTCACTTCTTTCCATACTTATTTGTCAAGAATAATCTGAACGAGTATTCATAAACGCGCAATCCATATTATTTTACGCTCAACTTCTTAACGTCGATTCGGAAATGTATGAAACTTAATTTCAGTACCACCATTTCTGAATTAGGTCACTGAGACGCACAGCTTATTCTTTCTTATAGTTTTTTATGCCAACTCGTTTGACAAAATAGATGTTATTTTCAGTGGCAGCGACAGCGGGTCAGCTGGACCTGTTGTGCGTGGGGACGGGGGGGGGACGGGGACTGAGGGCCCCACTGTGGTAAGTTTAGTGGGTATGCGAAGATTGGGTTATTCGCTACTCCGGCTCAGCGCATCACAACAGAAGTGTTGGAAATATTAACGTAGGAATTCTAAGAATTCTCTTTTGTTTCTGTTACCAGCAAAGAAAAAAATCAGGCAACGTAGGAAATTATAGTGGGACAGATGTCTTAATCCATACTAATATATAAATGTGTAACGCGAAAGCGTGTCTGTCTGTTCGTTACTTAATCTCGACTAAACCACTGTACCGATCGTGATGAAATTTGCCAAGGATATAGTTAAGATGCCCAGGATGAACATCGGCTAACTTATATTTTAAAAATGCGTGAAAAGAAAGGTAAAAAATAATTTTGACCATAAATGTCGATGGAATCGGAAAAAAGAGAGGTATATTCGCTTACGCCACCTAAACGGTTAGATATAGGTGATAACTATGAATTGCAATATTGTTCGCCTCAAAGAGTTTTACAAAATAGTCCTCGACAGCATATGTCTATCAACAAAGGTTCATCTACATCATTGAAAGAAACTTTATTAAAAATAAGAGTGTTAAAATACGTAAATTTAACAACCTAATTTAGGAAGGAAAAAATCAATCAACAAATTTAATATTTTTTTGTTTCGTGCATTTAACAAAGACTAAAAACAACTTTTAATCGTAAAATTTAGACGCATGGTATATATTTTAAAAGAGTTTTATTGAAATGGTGCAGCCGTAATGACGGCGTTGTGTCTTTCCTCGGAAGCGAAAATTGGACCTTCGAGTGGGTTGGTTGGTCTAAAATGTAAAAAATTTCTGGGCAACGCCGGGTAATCAGCTAGTTAACTATAAAAACAAAGACTTTTGAGTGAAATTATAAATAGTAAAAGAAATAAAAATGCAAATTATGTTTTATATTGACTGTAATTTTGTAGTCTATTCAATGTTTACGTGATAATTGGGTAATAGTTATATAAGTCAGGAGACCAACTATTTTAAAGAGGAGGGGGCACTTTTGTCTTGCTGGGGTGGGGTGGGGGGAGCGAATCCTTACCGCCGCCACTTTTTTTTCTATTCACCGATGAAAGAAGTACTATCGTTTACGATTATACTCAGCTTTTGCTGATGGGTCCTAAAACTTACAATTCTCTCCGCGTGGCATCGCTGTAAGCGTTATTGAATGAATGGATTGGAATACTTGAATCGTTTTCGAAAGGGTAAAAATAGAAAATTAATTTTCGAGAGAGGGTAAAGTAACGTCCGGCGTTTCTCAGGGAAGTGTTTTGAATTTGCCTTGTTTTTTGCGTTTGTAAATGGAATTTATTTGAAAATAAGGTTATTTTCAAATAAAATAAGTTGATAAGTCATATATTTCATATATGCATATTTCAGTGTAATTTAATCTCCTATGGTCACAATAAAATATGTTCTGCACGGTTGTATTTTTGTGTATGGAGTATATCTTACATGGTTCTCTTTGACAATTTATTCTCAGCTGTTATGGCACGCAAGTGCCTGCAAGGGAAAAAATACAGGGATATTGAATATATATGTGCTAATTACTCAAATGAAAGAACAACCAATAGAGATTAGCGGGTAATTTTACTCAGACTAAGGGTGGATTTCACAGTCGTTACTTAAGGCGCACTCACATCCAACTCGAGTCTCACTCGAGTGAGTGTGAGTGTGAGTGTGAGTGTGAGTGGAGTATGAGTGGAACCTTAGTGTGGAAGATGTGCACAGGTAAGTCAGCACTAATGCAAAGACTGTGCTCCCTGACATTATCTTCGGATGCTATGCGGCACATCTGTATCAAAGAACAATCTATAAATACCCTTGTGAACACATTCAATGCACATGTTCTTCTGGAACATTCTTTGCGTGATCTCAGCACATGCTTTTACTGTTATAGAGTGTATCAGATGAATGGTTCAAAATATATCCTCTGTTTCATATATTTTCTATGCGCTTGTATGATGTTGTTCAATTCGCATTCAATTCACATGCAATAGGTAGTTTTATGGCATTGCACACGCGTCATGCACAAAATCTTTTGGAACGGCTACAGTTTTTCAAGTCTATTGCATTTTACTCTTTCGATGAGCATTCGAGCTACCTCTTCTTCTATTAACGTCCATTACGTAATCCATATAAATAAATATATCACGAGTTGAAAGATTGTGTTCTGAAAGTGCACTGAGAACGCACAAAATATATCGAAATCCTCCATAAAATGATAGTAAGTCGTAATTTAATTATTCACGCGAGCTACAAGTTCATCAGATGTGCTGAGAACTTGTTAAGTATGTGACCTATCTACAGAGAACGTGTTTAGAATGTTCTTAGTATATACTAAGCGTATCAAAGAATGTTTTATGAATGTTATTGTGAGCACTTTCAAAACTAGCATATGTCCTTTATGAACGAGTAAACTATCTCCTTGCCAAATTTCATCAAGATAGGTTTTGTCGTGAAAAAGTACCGGACAGACACTTTTGCATTTATATATTTGTAAGGATTAGTGAGAACATACAAAATAGTGGAAAATTGAATGATCTGTTAACTTCTTTTACGAAAGACAATAAATTCTTCAGTATTATGGAAGCAATGGCGGAGAAGGACGCTTTTAACTGTAGATTTGAAGAAATTCAATTCGTGTTTTATATATCTTAGAAGTAAAATATATAGAACGAATCCTGCAGGTTATGGCCCTTTTCGGCAAAAGTGGTTTATTATAAGAGTAGCTGACCCTGCCCAACTTCGTAGAAGTTTTTGTTGTTGTGATGCGGTTGAAACTTCGTTATAATTTAGTGTCGATTTAAATTGCACATTAACATAAAAAACCGTGGCTGTATTTTAATAGTTCTTGTTATAATTCGAAAGAAAAACAAATTTCACTCAACTTCATCCCCTTAAAATAGGAATTTCAAAAAATGCTTTCTTTGGGAGTCTCTACAATATAAACGCAACATCCGGTCTAAATTTCATATTCCTATCTTGAATATTTTTCTCTCCTCTTTGATGACCGTATCAGGACAACGAACCAAACATTTCCACTCTCCCCCCTCTATTAAATATTGAAATATCGAAAATTCCAGAAAACAATTCTTAGATATTTGATTCAAAATTCCTTACATAGGGAAACAAGGTTGATATAGTTCGTGAAATATAGCGAAAGTAGTACACTATATCGTTGTCGTTAACGACAAACTTCCAAAACCCTGTCTACTCCTTAACATCCACTAAGAATGAAATATCGAAAAAATCAAAGATCCGCTTCTAGATATAGAAGAATTAAAAACGTTTGCATACAAGAACCGAAATGATAACTCGATTAGTTTTTGAGGAATAGTGAAACTTCACCGAAATTTCGAATAATCACTTGCTTTCACCCTATATCTATAATAGGCAATAGCAAGGGTACATGTGCAAAGATGCCAATGATATATCTTACCCGCGTCATTGCATAACTTTCTGTTTTTAATCGCACACCCAAGTACATCTTCACACGTGTGCATGTTCTTTCCACTTCGACTTACCTACCACAGAGACCTACATCTTACATGTAGCCTACCCGTCCAGACCTTACATGTAGTCTACTAGACCTACATCTTACACGTAGCCTAGCCATCTAGCTTACCGTGGCCACCGGGATAAAATACTTCCTTTCACGAAGCCTGTGGCCACGCTGTGCCCTAGAACGTGCCGTCGTTGAGTTACTCCGTCGAAAAATAGTTCGTCAATCAGTCGGAATTTCTCAATATATGGAATCAAAACATAAAAATTCCGATTCAATGGAAGAAGAATAATTCAAGAAATAATATGAACGATAAGTTTGTTAGAAGGTATTTTGAATTAACTTGACCTTATGTGAAAGAAATAAAAAGCGCTTTAATCGCGATTTTTATGCACCATTTCAAAACCTCTAAGAACAAGATTCCTCAAATTCATCTCCAGAAATTCGTGAATAAACTCCAGGGAATTTACAAAAATTATAATTTTATAATATTTTTATAATTTCAAAAAATATTTAGTGCGTTTAAAGTGCATACAAACAGCGATTTTTAATGCGCATCTGGAATGCGCCACAAATGCGCATCCGATGCGCTGCTCTGCTACCTGGGGGCTGGAGTACTGGGGGCCGTCCATATAATACAAAACGCAAAAAGTATCATTTTTGTACACAGTCTCCCCTCCATAACGCACTTGTAACGATACCTCTTACCCCCATCTAATAATTGCGTAACTCTAGCTCAACCTCCCTTCCCTAGTTAAGAAACTTTTTGGTCGCTTTTTCGACAAATTTTGATACACTGGCTTAATTCTCCGTTCTTCATATCTCTGAGCTCCCAATGAGCGGATGAGTACTTAGATTACATGAGACAAATTGTAAGGTTAAATGAGCCGTATAAAACTGCGTTACGTAGCATCAAGGCTAACACCTTGCCCCCACCTCGCCGAGACGCAGAGAAACGATATCACCCGCCTTCCCCTAGGGTGCATTACGTAATTTATGGATGACCGTAATTCTGGTTGAAATTGACATCTCACTCAGAATACTTCAGAAAAGGTGGTCTTGATGTGGGTGACATTGCTATTCACTTCACGATACGCGACGCCTTTAATTGGACCAAGATTGCGTTGCCCATTGGTTGTGAGAGTGATGTTAATGCGTACAATGCGTAGATGCAGACAGGGCTGAGTAAGAGAGCAATGTTGAAATAATAATAATAATAATAATAATAATAATAATAATAATAATAATAATAATAATAATAATAGTAATAATAATAATAGTAATAATAATAATAATAGTAATAATAATAATAATAGTAATAATAATAATAGTAATAATAATAATAGTAAAAGTAGTAGTAGTAGTAATAATAAAAATAATAATAATAAAAATAAAAGTCAGTCTGTACAAAAATGGTCCTTGCTTATGGATATCTGTTAGCAAACAGTAATAAAATGGTTCACTAAAAACACTATTCTCATAAAAGAAAAAATTTCATGTAACAAACTAAAAATGATAAAATCGATGTGAATGTGGAACATTTTAGCACAGGAAAATTAATAAGTGCTCACCTGTCATCAATTGATTTTCAAAATAATCATTATTATTTTTATTATTATTGAGGCTGACCAAGGGAAGAAAAATTTCCCTTAACAGTAATGTGATATAATTATTTTGATAATGAATATAATGATATTCATTTTTTGTTTTGTTGTTATTTCATGAATGTAGAAAATTTAACAACTTCTTATTCCTATTGAATAACCAAAAGGACTCCAATATCTTACCAGAATTATTGTTTTTCAGCACCATCTCCGAGTACAGAACCTCCTGTTGACTTAGCGAAGAAGTGTGATAGAAGTGCTTGCACTTTACCTTATTGTTTCTGCTCTAAAGATGGTACAATAATACCAGGTGATCTTGATCCAGAAGACGTGAGTATGAGTTGATTCTTTCCCATGAATTTTAATAGTTGGTGCAAAAAATAAATTCTCTAAGGTAAAGAAGATTTAAGTGCTCATGTTATCATTTTTTTAATTACAGACACCACAAATGATAATAATCACATTTGATGGAGCCATCAATCTCAACAACTATGATCATTATATGCGAGTATTCTCTGAAAACCGTGAAAATCCAAATGGTTGTCCAATACGAGGAACTTTCTTTGTGTCACATGAATACAGCAACTACCAAATGATACAGAAATTAGCTCATGATGGCCATGAAATTGCAACAGAAACTATTTCGTATGTTTAAATATGTATATTATTTTTATCCCTCTTCTTTTCTTTCAGAACACTTAAATAAAATTATAATTTTTTTTCCACTTTTCAATTAAAATTTTAAACTGAACTTAAGGATCTCATTGTGTAAATAGAAATTTAACTTTTTCAGAATTACAAGTTTATTTACAAAATAAGCAGGTTTTCGCTCATTTGTGAATGCGCTTTGACTCGTTTTCGTTGAACACTTAACATGCACATTCCTCTCAATCTGTCGTCTCCCATTTTAGATCTATTCCAGATTTTCACACGCCATAGAGTACTGAACGAACGTTGTATGGTACAAGATGTCGCGGGAAGCGTCAAACTGATCTTCAGTGCTTTAGATACAGCTGGATAAAATGTTCCTGCTTCATCAATTAAATCAATATACTCTTGTGACTTTTTTGAAGTCACGTCGTTATTCCACATCTCGTACCACGTTGTAGCTTCAGCCATGAAATTTGGTAATATATCTCCATATAAGTCGTTTATATATATAGCATTAACAGTAAAACCGATTTTGTCCAATTTTTTAATTGCATCGGGATGAAGCTGCAAAAGCGAGAAAGCTTTTTCGTGAGTGGATGAAAACCTATCTCTCAAGGGAGAAATCAGTGGCGTAACTACCGCCGGTTAGGCCGCTGCAATTGCCTGGGGTCCCCAGACGCACGGGGCCCCAGTATGGACTTTTTTTAAGATCAAAAAATTATTTTTACGATTTTTAATTACCTCCCTTCAGAAATTTGTTAGAGGGCCCTTTGGTGTCACTTCAAATAATGTTTCAAAAGAACGTTGTGTAATTTATGAATTTGGAATAACTAGTATTCCGACGAAACATGAGTTTTAACACGAAATAGACAAATCTTTCTTGGAACAGTTGTTTCCCAAACGGTATTTATAATTTTCAACCCCCGAGGTACTACAATTGTACTAATCCTTATATTTATCTTAAAAATTTATATCAGTTACTATATAAATATAGTTTATGTCATTTAAAATAAAAACAATATTGTCGATATTCATTTTTCAAAATTTTAATTGTTCAACTTTCTTCGACTTCTTTTTGCCCTGCCCCATTGTAAAATTCTCCATCCAAACTGTACAATTAATAATATATTTAAAAGTAAAGTGGCTTCACTTGTGAAGTAAAGTGGTCGCACATTAATNAAGCATGTCAAAAACTTTTTAGCTGGCGACCCCCGATGTGACCATTAACTGGGCCCCTGAAGGGATAGTTTCACCACTGGGATAAATAATTGAATCCATATAGAGTATAAAAATATATATAAAATAATCTTCTGCATCTTTGGCTGGATGGTTGGATGTATGTGATTGTTTCATAGATATACGAGGGCATTTAAATTCAATAACGAGTTCTTCTGCAATATGTTGTGCCTTCTTAAAGGTGTCATCAAATTCTGCTGTAGCATTGTTTCGGTGAGACTCAAACACATTAGTAAGTTTCACGATGTGATCATTTACCCCTTTAATATCCATGTTGACATTTTGCAACACATTACATACAGGTTCCAGTTTAGAATAATACGTAGCCATTACCAAAAGAGTTACAATATAGATTGAGCTTGTCGTCCCCTCCGTGGCTACGGTGTCAGCGTGATCGCTCGTCACAAGTCATCCCGGGTTCAATTCCCAGGTGGGGCAAAATAAAATTTGTAGCTTTTCATTTCCGTGTCTCAGTTTAAATAGCTGTGATGTATGAAAAGTTCACCCTCCGCGGCTAACAACCGCCCTCTGCGACTAGTTGTAATACTCGGATACAGCAATCTGGATGATATCTAGACGCTGTTCCTTCGATCTCGGTAAAATTCACGATGGGTCTAGTGAGTAAACTCGCACAAAAACTGAGCCTTACTGGCACTCGTCATTCGTGCTTCTTAGCTGGTCGAAACGAGATACATACATACAAAGACTGAACTCATCGTAGTGTTATATAATTGGTAAGCCTTTATCCTAGTCTCTCGATTTAATGCATTATTTCATAATGTCATCAGTGCTTCCACTATTGTCACAAAATTCTCAGAAAAAATGCGTAAACTTTTGTATTTCGCTGACCATCGTGTTTAACAGAATAAAGGGGTATTTGGTATCATATTTCGTCGCAAATTACTATCTCTGAAAAATTTGATAATTTCTTTAGTTGTTCCAGCAACATTTCTAACTTCCTGAACTTTATTCACGTCATTATTGACAAGATTTAATACGTGGTTTGTACAGTGAAAAAATATTGCTTTATGGTATTCGACATCAATCAACTTCTGAACTCCATTAATGTGTCCTGACATTGCAGCACAACCATCGTATCCTTGTCCAACTAAATGATTTTTATGTGAAAATTCCACATGGGATTCCCACATGGAAATCGCATTACGTTGAAAAATTGGAAAATATTAAAACATTATTGTTCTAATTAGCTATTCTACGAAAAATTGTATTCTAAAATATGTTTCTATAATTTTGAAGTTGTTTTTAAGTGATTTTTCTTTAATTTTCTCATTTGATGTGGTTTTTCCATGTAGGAATTCCATGTCAAAACGACACAAGGGTTTTCACGAGGAAAAGACAGTGATTTTTTTAGCAGGGTATGCTCAGCGCCCGAGTGCTCTGACCATAATAATCCTTTTAAAATTTTCATGAGCGAGCGTCACGCATGATGCACGTGTGAGGCGCTAGTCTATGCTGTGTGAGTAACCAATAGAATTTGTCGATTGATATCTCCTCTTAATTTGTTTCCCAGCAGACTTCTAAAGCCGTGAACGGATCGGCTGGAATAGTAGGAATAAGCAACTGTGTTTTGTTAACACGAGCAGGTTCTTACGGATAAAAACGAGACAGATGTTTATTCCTACGCTTATTCCTATATTCCAGTCAATGTGTTCACGGCCTAAATCGCGAAGTTCGATACATCGTCGCAGTTAACGCGCTTTCAAACGTACACACGAAGTAATGTGAGTGCGCCACGTCCAAAATCACTAAAATTTTAATTGCTCGTAACGAAACGGAACAACGGGAGGGTACGGGAAGGGGTATGAGAGGGATAACGCACCTCCCTGCCAGAAAGTCTGCGGGCATCCATGGCCACACATACTGCAATATATGAGGACATCATCATTAATAGTCTTAAGTGATGAAATAAATGCATGAAAATATTACGTTAGAACCTTTTCACCTATACTTTATAGGCGTTTATAATTATAGAGAAATTTGTATTTTTGATGAGAGAGGATAGCAAAATTTGAGCAAAGAAGTTTTGGATTCAGCTTTACTTAAATACTGCTTTTCCTTTTTTTTCTTTATTTCATTCTCATTGGTTGACTCAAGAGACACGAAAAATAAGGGGGGATTCGAAAAATGGAGTTTTTTTGGGAGTTTAGAATATTTAATAGTTCAATAATAATTTTTTTAATAGCACATACGAAAATAAAAATCATAACCATGTATTAATTTTTAAACTTTACGGACATTTTAATATGATAAATAATTTCAGTTCATTTTCAAAACTGATGAATAAACCGTAAAAGTTATGCCGTGCGGAGATCTATTGAGACCGCTGAATAAGCTGGCGCGAGCGTGGGATAAGGTCTGGGTGATTATCTCGTGTCTATCGAAAGACCGGAAGACTCATCACATTCGCGCGAATGAAAAGTGGCAACAGATACCTGCCTCTATCTTGCATGGTTAGGCTCTGTCTCCACATAGAGTAGGCCAACGGTCGGTACATCGGATCTGCACCGCAGAAGCCAACGCAGCACGTACATTTAAATGGGACCATCTCCACATTCAGCATTGCGTATTGTCTCCGCCCAATGGTCATTTCCACGGCCGTCCTGCTGCGTTGGCTCCAAGCGGTACGTCGTGAAGAAATGAGGGTTTAACACACGGTATCTTATGGCACAGTCCCCACATTGCAGACACGCAACGGTGCGCCCCGCGACCGTGAGCCGCTGCCTAGACATTTAAACCACTCAGAATGAAAGAACGGGAGTGGAGGATTTTTTATTCAAGTGGGACGTAACTGAATGATTGATTTCATTTATTATTAAGGAAACAATTTCGTAATTTTGTCAAACTACACGGAGACAAATTTCTGGGTTTAATGAATTTAACGGTTTGTCCCTTTACAATTTATAGTGAATTAATGAAGAATGACCAAAAGTTTTAATTATTTTTCTTATAAAACCAAATATATTGATTACCTTTACTATGTATTTTGTGTTTAAAGAAGACAATTGTTTACCTTTTTTGCATACTGGGATAAATATGTCCCAAATAAAAAAATCTATAACTTACAAAAAATAATTCAGATCCGAAACTTTAATGTATGGACCATATACATAGTAAAGACTAGATTATACAGTAATTCATTTAACAAATTGTGCATTCTTATATGCATGAACGGGTTAATTGCATGTTTGAATCGTTATGGTGACAATACCTCTGCGAAACGTTGTTGCTACAGTTCATTAAAAATATATTTAAAATAATGTATGTTTCATATAAAACTTTAAATTCCTCCTGCAATATTTTCATTGACACTTTTTCCTCGCGGGAAAACTTTTTTATGTCAATAGGCCAAAACATTTACGTTATCTATATGAAATAATATTTAATGGTACGAAAATTAATTACAATGTTATTCTGATGAACACCGTTACTCTCCGACATAAATGTTCTTCAATTGTGAGAAATTTTAACTTTCTCTATTTCGTTAAGGCTAAATATACCGAATTTGTTAATGAAAACGGTCACCACGCTGCGCTTCAAAATAATCAAAATTTGCTGCTAAAATATCTGAGGAACGAATGATCCGTTTTTCATTCGCTAAACGCAATTAATTTTGTTTTTTAACACAGAATTTGAAACAATTATATCTGCAACTCCTATTCGATTCAACGAAGAAAATAGAATGTCTAAAATCACCATATATTATTTTTCTAAAAATGTGAGCTTATAGCGCTCTATAGGTGAGTATGCAAATGTTATAAGTGATAGACCCATACCTTTTTCTAAAGAATACGCACGCTACATGCCGCTATCGTTTTTCATTGCTCCCAACGACCTCGCCGAACCCCCTTCACCCGTCCGTCGAAGGCTGCAACCCGCTACCATTATTGTTCATTTTCGCTGCCCATCATAAAACTTCAGCGCACGTCTGTAAATGTTCTTAAAACTTTTGAACCACTCATCCGATTTACGTGGTTCTTTTTTAATTCATAGATATGTTCTCAAGAAATGTTTTATTGTCTATTTTGTTACTGTAGAAACACAAATAACAGGGAATGAAGATATTACTGAATCAAGTCGGGGAAAAATCCATCTTCGGAGATATATTTTTGCATACGCTGCTTAAACGGTTAGAGATAGGTGACAACAATGAAAGGCAATAATGTTCGTCTCAAAGAGTTTTACAAAAAAGTCAGCGACAGCACATGTCCATCTACAAACACATGTCCATCTACAAACACATGTCCATCTACAAACACATGTCCGTGTCCTAAATTATAAAAAAAGGTTTTTAAAATAGACATGTTAAAATACTTAAGAGAGTAATTCAAGTAGGTAAAAATGAATCCACGTCAAATTAAATGCGTTCTTTGTTTTGAACAATTAAGAAAGATGGAAACTGTCTTTAAATCGTAAAATTTGAACGAATATTTTAGATTTTACAAACGTTTTAGTTTCACTAGTCCCCGCTGCCTCGGGCAAGAATTCAACCGGCATGCCATCCAGCCATGGAGGTGCTCCACGTGAAGACTACATTTTAGACTTGTCATTTTCGACTATTGTTAAGTGCAAAGAGGAGTTAGGGTGTAACATGACACAAACACACATGCGGAAAGAGGGCGGATTTCTCGTGTAATATACAGAGGTGCCCCCCAAACCCTATGACCCAGACCTCCCACCACCAAATTTGCGAGACCCCCCCCCAAAAAAAAAACGCCCCCCTTCACCTCTCCTCTCCTCCAAATCCTATTCCAAAAATTTAGAAATATTTTAAAACTAAATATTTTACAACTTTATCCCTCTTATTTACCCTAACTCCAAGATAAAACTAGTTTGCAAAACCAGTGCACATGCTTTCTCATATATATTTAAGACTCTCATCTATATAGTATGCAAACCAACATTACATAGAAAAAAACAAATATTTTCATGCATCCTATATTTATGTTGACAACAAAAGTTTAATCTTCTGCGTATAAAATAATGGGAAAGTGATTGCTTGAAAATGGTAATTGTTTGGTACAATTTTTCTAGAAATTTTGCGCAGAATCCAGAATAAAGCTATTTTTTGTCTTTTAAGAACTAGTATGCACTAAGAAATATCTAGTAGACGAATCATTCCGACGGCGAAAGGCGTGAGTGAAAAGTTGTGTGTCAGAGAGCAATTGGGAACAAAAACGTTGTGTCAGTGAGGGAGACCAGCCGCCTTCCGGTATTTTACAGACTATACGGTATTACGCAAGTCGTATTAAAAAAGCTTTCGGTATCACAAACACTAAAAACGAATATATCAGTCAAAATCTCGCGATTTTTTCTTGGATAGACTGTCTCTAGACCACGTATATGTAAAAGTAAAAAGAATATCCATTTTACTGATAAAGGATAAAGTTAAATGAGATAACATAACATAATTAGGTTTTCATTTATATTTCAGCAGCTAAAAATTAGGAAAGTAGGAGAACAGAATTTGAATTTTTAAAATTTCAAAGCCTCATACTCACATTCCATAAATATTCAATTCATGTGCGCTAAATTGAGATTTCGAGGTTTCTTACATTTCATCGGATTATTTCACTGGATAAGCACCTTGGATATATGTCCCCTTCTTCACTTGTAAGATACGTAAAGCAAGAGAATGAAGCAATTAGCAGATTTGTCACTCGATTTTAAGAAACGTAGGCCATGAAAATCCTAAAGAAAAATGTATATTTTTTATGGAGTATAGGTGTGCGTGACTACAAGTATTCGTGAACAAAATTTACATTAAAGAAGCCAATATCAACGTACAATTCGAGAAACGACAGTTTTTCTTGCACCTCTCTTCTTACCTTAAACCGAACAGTAAAGCTTGACAAGCGCTTGACGCTTTCTCAGACTACAGCTCGGATGATTCACTACCCTTGCGCATCATTTTAGATATTTTGATTATTACATTAATTTTTAAATATTTTTTTGGCAAAGTTCTATCTACTTGGCATTTCTAAGAGGTTATGACTCACAAAAACGCAAACAATTGTCAACACAGTAAAATTGATTATTTCCTCACAAATCAGGTAAAGCACTAATACAAAAACACGCAGGCTCTCGAACGGCGATACATGAAGAAAAAGACGAGAGACAAAATTGAGATCCGACCTTTATTACTCACAGGAAACTAATACACTGAAGAGAAAGCTATGAATCTTCAGTGCAACGCTGTTTTCTAGATCGGCCGTCTGTTAAGTAATCTTACCATTGCAAGACAGAGAGGTTGGTATCTGTTGCCACTTCTTCGTTTACGCGACGCGATGAATCTCCCGATCTTTTGATATACAAGACCTGACCCCCCCCTGACCCGTATCCCACGCTCGTGTCTGCTTATTCAGCGGTCTAGATCTCTTCTCGGCATGACTTACGATTTATTCATCAGTTGCGAACATTAATTGAAATTATTTATCATGTTAAAATGTCCGTATAGTTTAAAAATTAATACAACATCGTTGTGATTTTTAATTTATTTTACCCTATTTTTAAAAGTATATTTATTATTTGATGTTCTAAACTTCGAAAAAAGCACCATTTTTTGCACCCCCCCAAAAAAAATTTTAATGACAGTTTGCGTCATGAACCCCCTTCCCTTGTGGGCACCTATGTAATATAACATTTACGATTTACATGATGACACTCGACCTAAGGAAATTCTGCGTTTTTCAGGAAGTGCGGAAATGAAAGGATTTTCATCGCCCGTTTTCATTGGCTGATGTTCGCAGGCACAATCTTAGCTGTCACAAGAATAAATAAAATAAAAGTCAATGTTATTCAGGAAGGGCTGCAAGTAAATAAATATCCTTATTAAGGTAGTCAAAAATTTAAAATTGTTTTTTATTAACACTCTAATATATCACAGCGAAATCTTTCATTCGGTAAATTAATTTTATTCGGTAACTCCATGTACCTCTCCGTTTACATCCCCTCACTTCTTCCTGCTCAGTTGTCGCACGCCCTTCTTTACTTATTATTGTTTGTATCTTCGAGAACGGTTCAACCTATTACGTTGAAACGAACTCAAATCGTTGTTTGTTTCACCACGTTTTATGCAATAGAAATAATTAAACTGTTCGTCATAAATTAACAAGAATGTAATATGCTCAACGAATATTCTCTTTTGTATAGAATTTCTGGCGAAATGTGAATTTTTAACATACATGATAAGAAAACAAAAATCGTACTATTTCTTGCAACAAACTTTTAAACTTCACCTTACCTCAGAAACTGTAAGAAAACGAATATTTGCTATGAATTTTACAATATTATTATTATTTCTGACAGAAAACAGTACATCTCCGGAGTAATTTTTATGTGGTACTAGCCGTCTCCTCCCAGCTTCACATGGGACATTTGTTGTTGTGATACGGACAGTGTTCGAATGTAGAAGGTAGGGGGGTGGGGAGGGACTCTTGAGGTTTTTTTTTTAAGATTTCAATACAGTACCTTATAAAAGTGTCCACAAAGTGTCATTATATTCAGGAGGGAGGAATTTCAAAATAGTCTCATAGTTTTTTACTTTTGTATTTAATTCTAATTATATTGACCTGTTATACATTTTTCTATTTTTTTCTTATAATAACGATTTCTGTTCCCTCCGTGGCTACGGGGTCAGCGTGATCGCTCGTCACCAAGTCATCCCGGGTTCAATTCCCAAGTGGGGCAAGATAAAATTCGTAGTTTTTCATTTCCATGTCTCAGTTTGAATAGCTGTGGTGTATGAAACGTTCACCCTCTGCGGCTAACAATCGCAGTTGTAATACTCGGATACAGCAATCTAGATCCTATCTAGACGCTGTTCCTCCGATCTCGGTAAAATTCACGATGGGTCTAGTGAGTAAACTCGCACAAAAACTGAACCTTACTGGCACTCGTCATTCGTGCTTCTTAGCTGGCCGAAACGAGATACATACTCGTACATAACGATTTCTAGTGACCCGTTTCTAAGAATGTGAATTAGCAATGTTTACGTACAAAATCTGAGATATCTCAATTAGTTCATGAGATATAGTGTACACAAAAATGTAAAAACTCAAATTTCACACAAACTTACTCTTCTTAAATTAGAATTTTGAAAAATCCTTACTTATCCGATGGTTACATTAGAAAATTCATCAAGAAAATTTATGTTTCCTTACAACAAACATTTTATTTTCACCTTCCGCCAGAAACTAAAGCATTACATGTTTGTTATGAATTTTACAATATTATTAATTCTGAGTAAACAGATCTCGACGCTTCTCTCCCTAAAATTGGAAGGTGGCCATCCCACCATGCGGAGGTAGTAATCCACTTCAAATTTTGTTTCAATATATTCCTTATTTCATATATTATCACTTAATATTCGAAATACATTGTATATCATTCTTTAGTTGATTAGTGTACTCTTCTGCCTCATATAATCATGGATCTCTCGGGGGGACACGTAGTATAACGCAAAGAACGTGTTCCGGAGTTACATTCCCTCGCGACAAATACGTATTGATGTAGTTCTTTTCTTTATCCTATGTAGATAGTACGCATTCGTAGAAATCTATATCCACTCGCAATAGGAGTTAAATCCACGATAAGGCAAGTGACGGTTGGACGAAGAAACGCGAGAAGCTCGTCTTTCGACGCGCGGCGCCGACCTAAACCGACCTTGCCACACAAACCGACCGACTGACTTCCACCCGCCCCTCACCACCACTCCGCCCGATCACAACAGAAGACAGGAGCGGCGGACTGACTCTGCCTACTAGCAGTGCCCGCACCTGAATTCACCATGTCCCAATTTTCGTTTTACGACGCTATCACTTGACCAATGGATACTCCTATAAAAGTTTTGAGTTCATTTTTATATCTGTATGGGCGCTATAAGCGGACTTTTTCAAAAAAACTTTTAATTTTAAGAGAAACATTTACAAAATTTGGCAAGCTGTAAAGAAAAAAATCATTACCAATTGTTTCAAATTCTGCATATACAATAAGAAGAAATCCGTTTTTAGAATTAAAATATATGAATCTATTATCAGATATGGCAGCAATGAATTTAGCTCCGTAAGTGGTGACATCTATTATTTTGATTTACACTAGATTAACGGGGCATTTAGCCTTAAAGGAACTGAATCGCCGGTTGAATGAAGCACTCTCCGTAGAGGATCCGTTCGTGGTGATAGCAGTATTGCATGTGACTATCTGATAGCTCGACGCGGTAGTAACGGTTGTTTTGGGACGGGCGACTGCTGCGTTGCTGTTCCGACCGTCGGCCTTCGGCAACGCTATTTGGAGACGGAGCCTAAGATTGCACAACAGGCGGCCGATCTAGAATACAGCGTCTCATTGTTCTTTACACCGAAGATCCGTAGCTTTCCATCCAGTGTTTTAGTTTACTCTGCGCGATCAAAGTCGGAGTTCAATTTGTATCTTCTTTTTTTTCGAGTTTGCCGTTCGGTAACCTGGGTGTTTTCTTATAGTGCTTTACCCGGTTTGTGTAGAATTAATCAATTTTTACTGTATTGACAAAAGTTTTTACATAATAAGCAAACTCTGATCAAGCCCTCCCTCACCAAAATTTTTGTCGTAACGATAGGGTTTCTGTCGTGACGACAGGGCTTCTGCCGTAAAATGCACAACGTTTTGTCGGAACGACAGGATTTCTGACCTTCTCTGTTTTACGAATTGAGATTAAGATACGGCAGAAATCCTGTTTGATCAGATTTGACGTTGGTTCACAGCACATTTTACTATACACAGCAATTACTTTGTACATAGGCAACACATTATGTTAAAATACGTGACATATTAATGACAGAATATTAACTCGACAGTATGGTAAACGCATAAACAAACGCTCTTAAAAGATTCATTTTGAAATTACTACTATCATATATTTCATTAAAAAACTAGTTCTGTCAATTTGTTGTATTCAGAATACATTGATGCATCGCACAATTTGTTGAAAATCGATCGAGTATAAGTCACGATTCATGTATAGTTTGCGAGTGAAAAAGATATTTACACATTTCATAGTGCCGGCAAATCGTAACCTGTGTCGTAAAATCCTATTGTAACGACAGAAAATTCGGTGATTTTACGACATAGGTTACAATAGAATTTATCTGTCGTAAATTAGACACGACAGGCTGTATTTATGATAGGATTTTACGACAGCCTTTCATTACGACATAACCTGGGACGAAAACTAAAAGCACCATGTTTTTGCAGTCAGAACTGTAAGCTCTTGTATGTTAGTGACTCAGAAACTTTTGGTATGCTTGTAAGGAAGAGATGACATATTAGTTACCTGTGATATCGGGTAACACTTCTTGGTGAGCAACAATCAAAAGAAGGTTTTGATTGCAACTACTACATTGAAATGCCTATGCGACAACGAAATAAGTACCTGATAAATTTTCAAATACATTAAGAGGTAGCAAAGTATACTGAACAAATGAAAAGTAAAATTTCTCAGCGAACGACATTACTTTTTGAACCGAATGACATATTATTTATAGACCTTAATGTTCATTGGTTAAGATGTATAAAGTGCGCGAGATTCAAAACTTCAATCACGCCTCCAAGACTCATATTTGCCTTCAGAATAATTTTCTCTTAGATGTTTCTTTATCCGTATTATTAGAGTCGCATTTGTATTGTTCTAACGTTCTTTAATTTTTGGAAATTCGTAATGATCTCTTGTGTACTAAAACTACACATAAGTCTAGCGATGTCTTAGCAAGTCGTTAAATATTATACTCCTCAATGGAAACAAGAACCACAAGTATTGATGTAAGATCAATGAAGATGCTTGTTTGTATTGCGATACTTTGCTTACCAATGTTCGAAGGGCTCTAATGACCTTGACGTTGACGAGTTCTAAAGTCTCCCCTCACCAAAAAAAAAAACAATGTTAGAGTTCAAACGAAGTTACCCCGCTTGTTGCTGAGCAACTTATATGTGCGAGAGTACGTGAATAGGCTAATGAATTTCTAAGGACAACACTTATAATTTACTTATAAGATGTTACTTATAAGTTCGAATGTAATGTCAGCAGGCTGCTTACGCAGGGAAGCACTCACACACACTAGACGCTTGAGATACACTGATACTGAGAAAATAACGAAGAAAGTTCTAGTTTTAAAAACATCGAAGAGCGTCCTCGATCTCTCGATCTCTCGATCTCTCGATCTTGAAAAAATTGCCAACATGTGAAAGGCTGAAAAAGGGTAGTAATTCATGTGTAGCACAATAATGGCCAGTAAGCTATGAAAAAACATAATTTTGAAGTCGCTGTTAATGATAATCATTTCTGTGTAATTAAACACATAATAATAATAATAATAATAATAATAATAATAATAATAATAATAATTTGCCGTCTCTATGAAATTTGTAAACGTCTTTTCACACGCGCACTATACATGAATTTTGACTTATACTCAATCGATTTTCAACAAATTTTGCGATTCATTGATGTATTGTGTGTACAATAAATTGACAGAACTAGCTTTATTTTTTTAATGAAATATATCATCGTAGTAATTTCAAAATGAATATCTTGAGTGCGTTTCTTTATGCATTTACCATACTGTCGAGTTAACATTCTGTCATTAATATGTCAGGTATTTTAACGTAATAATGTGTTGCCTAAGTACAAGGTAATTGCTGTGTATAGTAAAATGTGCTGTGTAGCAACGTAAATCTGATAAAACAGGATTTTTGCCATATCCTGGTCTCAATTCTTAAAACAGAATATATTAGATTTACATCCGAAATCCTGTCATTACGACAGATCGTCTTACATTTTACGACAGAAGCCCTGTCGGTACGACAGAAACCCTATCGTTACGACAGAACGTCGTAAATTTTACGACAAAAACCGTAAAATTTACTACGAATATGTTGTAACGACAGAAAAATTTCAGTGAGGGAGAAGGCCTGTTGGAGTGATTTTTCATTAGAAGTGTTAGATATGATGAGTCGATAGAACTTTGCCAAACAACCTTTTTAAATTTTTTAAAATAACGTAATAATCAAAATAACTAATGCGAAGTGTAACGGTAGGGGATCTTATTAATCGTTGTCTGAGAAAGCATCAAGCGTTACTGCGTGTTGTTTGAGGTAAGAACACAAGTAAAATAAAAACTGTCGTTTCTCGTATTGTAGCGTCTTCTTTAATATAAATTTAGTTCACGAACATTTGCAGTCACACACACCTATACTCGTTACAAATTATGCAACATTTTTCTTCAGGACTTTCCTGACCTACGCTTCTTAAAATCGAGTGACATATCTGCTAATTGCGTCATCCTCTTTCTTTTTATACCTTTCATGTGAGGTAGGGAACATATATCTGTGGTACTTATCCAATGAAATAATCAGATGAAACGTAAGATAACTCGAAATCTAAGTTTAGCGCATATGATCCTGAATATATATGGAATCTGAGTCTGATTCTTTGAATTTTTAAAATAAAAACTCCATTCTGCTGCGTTCCTAATTTTTACCTGCTGAAATACAAATTAAAACCTAATTATGTAATCTCATTTAAATGTATCCTTTATCAGTAAAATGGATATAGGGGATGGACACTCTTTTTACTTTCTCATATACGTAGTATAGAGATAGTACTGTAACCGAGAAAAAAATCGCGAGATTTTGACGGAAATTTTTGTTTTTAGTGTCCCTTATACCGAAAGTTGTTTTTAATACAACGTTCGTATGTCTGTCGATCTGTGTGCACCGATTCTGGCTACACGGATGAGTCAATTGCATTCATATTTCGTATTTAGCGTAGCATACATTTGTTGTTGATGCACGTGTCCTGAAATGTTTGTATCTTAGATCTTTATATGAAGTACCCTTTGTATGAAACTATAATTTGGAAAATATTATCAAAAGCGGCTCAATTTTTTCCGTTTGGCATAGAAGAAGGAAAATTATATCTTTCAGCTGAATCATTACCTCATTCATTCTCCGCGTGGATCTCATTTATTCACTAAATGAAGAGAGTTCAAAACTATTTAGATGTGCATATGTACCAAGCCGAGGGAGATATCAGCTTTAGAAAACTATATCCCGTAAAATATCGGAAGACGGCTGTCTATCTTCCTCACTCTGTCTCCACACCTTGACCCAGAGATGCTTCCTGACACGTCCCTTTTCGCTCACACTACCATCCTTAGCCTTCCCGGCCGGAATGATTCACCCACTGGATCATTCTTAATACAAACTATATTTTTCCTGTGCTAGCAAAAGACAAAAATTAGTTTAATTTTATTCTATACAAAGTTTCGAGAATAATGATACAAATGAACCATTTTCAAGCAATCCCGTTCCCTTTATTTTATGCAGAGAAGATTAAACTGCTGTAGCAAACATCACTATAGAATGCATGGAAATGATTGCTTTTTTTTTTTTTTTTTTTTNAAGTTGTAAAATATTTCTTAATTTTGGAATAGTCAAAGCAAAGGGAGGGGGATTTTTTTTCGGTGGTGGGGGGGGGGTCTCATAAATTAGGGGGGAACTCTGCATCATAGGGTTTAGTGGGGGGTGGCCACCTCATGTCTTCAAGAAGTTAACATAAGTCAAATTTTTAGGAACTTCTACTTATGACACTGAAAGAACAATATCTACCATCTCCTTCATATACTTTCACCAAACCCACTATATTTGGGAAACTTGAAAACTATAGTTACAGGGTCCTACTTTGTCAACAATGAGAACTGTAATGGTTTACACAATTTCTGAAATTTGGTGTATTGTTGTCCCTCTAATACAATCATATACATCGACAAAATTGTTACATAGGAATATTTACTCATCAATTTACAAATATATTATGCTACAAGATGCTTTTTACAGTCTAAACTGTTCAGTATATGATTATCTTGAAGATATAGAAGGAAATAACAACAATTAAAGTCTTGTTATTAAATATTAATTTTTATTTTATTTTTCATGATACTATTTTAATTCCTTGAAGCATTTATTTTGGAACATGATAACAATTATTAAAATTAATACCAACAAAGACAGTCAGTTCCTTTCCTCTAATACTCAAGACAGAAACTTTGGTAATTTGTCCATAGATAGAACCTCATGATAGTAATATTCCTTAAAGTATCTCTTTAATGACTGTGTATTGGTTGATCAGTTTTCTGTTGCTGGTATTAAACTCTCCTTCTGTTATGATTATTTTCGCAATTACACAATGTTGAAATTTTTCTCTCATTTGATATTTATGTTAAATATGAAGCAATTTATTTTTTGATATATTTTTTCCATCCCGTGATTCATACATAATTCATCATATAATGTTTGAAAATAACATTAAATCTCAAAAACAGATTTTGCTTCTTACAATAAAAATTGCTTTTGATAAGCACTTGGATTTATTGTCTGTGATGTATTCCTTGAGTACTTTCTCTTCAAAGGGAATTCTCACACTTAATTTGCTACATCTTTAATTCTTAATTCTTGTTACAACTTAGTCAGTTCCATATATGCTGCTCTCTTGATATTATATAGAATAGTCAAAAATGCATATATCTGTATTGCTGGTAAATTATTTTCTGAAAAGTCTCAATAAATTGAAATATTTGTAAAGTAGATGTATTAATTTTTTTCTCCTTTTCTTTAGACTTCAACAAGGATTGCAAGATAAAGGTTATGAAGAATGGGTTGGAGAGATGATTGGAATGAAAAAGGTTCTGACACATTTTGCGAACCTTTCAAAATCTGAAATTGTTGGAATGAGGGCACCATATCTCAAACCTGGAAGGAATACACAGTATGAGGTAGTATCATGATTCATTGCAAATTTTTTATTTATTCATCTTCATATCAATTTCTTTTTACCATAGCCTCTTCTTGAACCTACCTATTAAATTATTTATTGAAATAACTGAAGGAATTTCATGACTTAAAGCTGGCTAAATAGAATGGTTTTTCTATGTCAGTATTTAGAAATGTAACCATGTAATTGATTTCAAAGTAAATAGTGTAACCTCTATGTAAAATACAGTAAAATGTCTTAACATATTGAAAAAATATTTAGTTTTTCAAAAATAAAATATCTATTCTATTGAAACAATTAGTTTTGATTCACTTTTTACATTGTTTACTAATAGCTTAGAGTGTTCTCTTTTTATCTATTATACTTTCATATTGCTTTCAGGCAGTAATTTTTTTAATGATTCTTGGATTCTATATGAAATATTCCAAAGAATAATTTTTAGTGATGTAAAAGACTGAGAAAAGTTGTGGAATGGAACTCATTTTGCTCATAGTAGTTGTTCAGTTAGTTTTTGAAATTAAAATTAAAAAATGGTTTTTAAGAAGTTATTTCAGGAATCACCAATTTGTGTATTCTTGCTTTTATCTCTGTAGAATATTTCTTTGAAAGCTCACTAGATACTCTACCAAGTTCTTTAACTATGAATACTTCTAGACATGATGGAAGGGGAAAAATAATTTCTCATCTAACTTTGGTTTGTCATCTCCTTATACACACTTCTATATTTGAGGAAAATCTGATCGTACATTATTCTTTTAAAGACATGTTTTTAGAACTTAGATAACATTTTTTTAAAGAAAATATGTTGAAATTTATCACAAGTGAATTTTTACATACAAACTTAAGTAGATATACAGAATGTCCCAGAATGTTGCGACAAACCTGTAAGGGAGGTGGGGCACGTCATAAGGATTGAGAATTGCATAGCAACCCAAGGCCACAAACGTTATCATACGCCGCTAGGTGGTGCTGTACACGAGAGTACTGGAGGGGAACGTGAGAATATCGTCATTCGAGCGCTAGCCAGCATACGAGGAGCATGGAACGGTATACGAACGGTGAGCTTGCAGACATGCACTTAATGTATGGAATAGCTGAGAGCAATGAACGAGCCGCTGGATGTATTTATCGAGAACGCTTCCCAGACAGATATCAACCGCACCACAGTTTGTTTGCACGCCAGCATTGAAATTTGTGCGAGTACGGATCATTAAGAAGTGACAGGGCTAGTGAGGATAGGCCACGATCGACGCGTTCGGTCGTTAGGGAAGAACGTGTGTTGGATGTCGTGTTGACTAATCCAAGCACCAGCATACGTGCTGTTGCCTCGGACTTAGGAATGTCTGGTAGCAGTGTCCAGTGTTTTGAACGCTGAGTCCTTACAAGCCTTTCATCTCCAAAGGGTGCAGTTATTACACCCCGACGACCATCCTGCACGTGTGCGTTTCTGCAACAAAGTGGCCGAGATGTGAATTTCCCAGCTTATGCGTTGTTCACTAATGAGACCATATTCATTAGGGATGGCGTAGTCTACCACCACAATGAGCATTTGTGGGCACCAGAAAACCCCCACGGTGTACGGCACCTCAGGACTTATCTACCCCTATTCTATTTGATGAAAAAGATGACAGGGAGCAATAAATAGGGGGTTTGTCCATTTCTGGTGACAGTAGTTTATTCAGTCATGGAAATACACTTACGTACTCGTGCTTCGGCAACAACCCAGAGCTCCGGTAGAGACAGTGCCCTGCGCAGGTGACTCGCTCGTACAGCTCCGGTGAAGGATGGAACCGGCGTGCTCGCGTGTGCTTGGCGGTGGCCAGCTCGAGACGAATCAGGAGATCGGGAGCGGGAGAGGGGTTGGAACTGGAACCGTAAGGCCTGCCAGTACTCAAAGATTAGGACTAGAGCAGGGACCTATTTGGACCTGTCCTGAACTCTGAGGTGACGGGTAAGGAGTGACAGAACGTTCATGGCGTCTAGTGACAACCGTTCTGCCCAGATGCCTTGAGCATCGGGCTTATATAGCCGTAATGAGCTGAGTCACCCGTTTAGGCACGGCGCGATGTTTAAATGGCTGCGCTGCATGTTCACGTTGTGCGATGATAGTCAGGGAAAATTAATCCTTTGGTCAGGGAAAGTCAGGAAATTTTGTGATCAAGAATCACTGGCCACCCTGTTTTGACCAGTATCTTTTACATTGGTCATTAACATATTTCATGTTTGATTTCCTTTTTAGAAATCTTATGGAACAACCTATCAAAATATCAGTTTGAAGATCTTAGGTAATATTTTGTACCATACCCTGCTTTTAGACAATTATTTTCTTCAACCACGAAAGGTTGTTTTAAAATTATTTAAAATAAATAATAAATGAAAGAACATTTCAACAAATAATCTTATATGAGTTTTTATCATTATCCTCTGAGCTACTTTATACT
The DNA here is from genome assembly GCA_002313205.1 of Laupala kohalensis. NCBI lineage: Eukaryota > Metazoa > Arthropoda > Insecta > Orthoptera > Trigonidiidae > Laupala > Laupala kohalensis. Next base: position 425,388 of record NNCF01126066.1, read on the forward strand.
CCGGACATAGTCGATCCATCACGCTTTGTCCACATTCAGACTTTCTTCTTCTTCTTCAATTTGCACATTGTGGTGTCGCATTCTTCCTATTGCATTCTACACATACATGTTTTTCCTCAGCGCAGTGTTCACATATCTCTACGTTTTCAGGGCAAACTATTGTTAGATGGCCAACCCTTTGACATCGATAACATCTCATCGGGTTTAAGTCCTCCGTTATACGGAGGCTTCTCATATTCCAATACAGACTTCCTGCCTTAATTACCTTCCTTAAATGCTCTGACTCCATCTCCAATATCCAGTTCTGTTGTTTCCTCACTTGATTATTTTCTCGATACAATTATCTACTCCTTCTGAAAAGATTTTCTTTTCTCTTCTTCATCGAAGTTCCTTTCACCTGTCTCTTGAAGTCATTCTCTTTTGTCCCTTCCTCTACTCCCATTGCCCGTATTCGAGGTCGTCTACGTCTAAAATCTCTTAATTGTAGTTCCTGCTGGTTCCCGTAGCCTTCCTTAACTTTTCTCTTTCATTTTTATCGGGAAGTGCGAGTACTAGATCTTTCGCCGATGTTTCTTTGATATTTTATATCTTCAAAAGCGTTTTGTTTCCCTTTAGGCGCTCAGCTAATTTGTCTTGCGCTGTTCCTTCAGTATTAGACTTCTTTCTGATTAAAACTGCTTCTCTTTGCGCCTTGGCTTTTCTTTCCGTATAATAGCGACATATGTTTTCACACTTTTTTCTTTAACTTATGTTATTCCATCAAGCAGCTCTTGCTCCATTACTAATAACCTTTCTTCTCTCTCCTTAACCTGCCTTCCTAATTTTTCCAAGACATATTCCACGTATACTTTCGGATTGAACAGCAGACTGACAGAAAGTAATATAGATGCCCGCGACCACCAATCATTAAGATTCTTAGAAATATCTGACAAATAAAAATGATCTGGGCCTTGCTGATTCAACAATAGTACTGGCGGATTAAATATCTTCTCCCTAAAATTTTGAAAACAAATAGGATCACTGCTTCATTTCTCTAATTTTGAAAATATAACTCAAGTATTTTTCATTGGTAATCAATGAAAAATAATTTCTGTTTTGCAGGTTTTAGAAGATTTTGGGTATATTTATGACAGTTCAGTTGGAATTCCTCCTCTTAAAATACCCATTTGGCCATATACTCTCGATTATAAAATTCCTCATGAATGTCGATCAGGAACCTGCCCTTCCAGATCATTTCAAGGTAAGGAAGTAATATAATTTAATGATATTTGAGGACATGCTTAAATAATTTTTTTGTTTAGGTGTTTGGGAAGTGCCTTTAAACGCCCACTATGTGGAGAGCTATGAAGGTGGGCATTGTCCCTATCTGGATCAGTGTGTTCTTCATAACCATGATTTAGATGAAGTATTTGAATGGTTAAAGGAAGATTTTGAAAGATATTATCATCAAAATCGAGCTCCTTATATGATGCCATTTCATACCAACTGGTTTCAAATAAAAGAATTGGAAAGAGGACTTCACAAATTTTTGAACTGGACATTAAGTTTGTAAGTATGAAAGTCCTGAAATGGTTTGCATGATATACTGAATGATAGTAAAGGCATATCTTGTTATGTAGGTTAAGTGTCACAACCATGGATATAACAGGGATTTGTTTTGGGGGAAACTTCATAACACACAAATTCTTTGTCTGTTTGTTTTCATTCTTTTATGGTCAACAGTATCAAATCAAATTAGAAGTGTGTTATACAATGTCAAACGTTCAACTAAATGTTGCTTCCACAAACACAATTTTTGGTGATGTATAAAATTATTGCTTTATGATGGGAATAGTATGTTTGTAAAAACAAGAGTCAAACCAATAAAAATAATGCAGTATATACAATCTTCTCTGATCATTCCCTAATAATACCATTTAAATATTCTGATTAAATCTTGACTTATTCGTATCATAGTATTATAATTATCCATTATGTATGAATATTACTTTATGTTTTTTTTTATTTGGCCATGCCCATCTACAAATGAATGGAAAGTTATATTAATCTGGCACCACCTGTTGCGTCATATTTGTGTCTGTTATCCATACTTTCATGATAAGATACACTAATAGAAGTTCACATTGTTCTTTATCTTGATTTGGTCAGTAGAACTAGAATCGTAGAGTGTTATTGAAGTTTCTTTTATGTTTAAATTCTAAAATTTTTTACAGACCTGATGTGTGGTTTGTGACTGTTACACAGTCTTTGTTATGGATGACTGAACCTCATTCATTGAAAGAACTTAATTCCTTTGATGGTTGGAATTGCAAAAAACGTGAAATAACTACCTCTCCACCTTGCAATTTGCCCAATTCCTGTGCTCTGAGCTTTAGACCACCAGAAGTTAATATTTCGGCTACAAGGTAACTTTCTTTGACATAAACGGCAATTATGCCTTAGAGGTGTGGAGTTTCTGTAATAAAGATGTATTGTGTATAAAAATACAATATAATAAGAACCTTTTTATGTAGTTTGTTTAATTTTTAAGTACAAGTTCAAATACAAAGATAAGAGGTAATTTTGATAGAGTCATCATCTTTTACCTTGAGGATAATATTAGAACTACACAGTTTTTGTGATAACTTTTTTCTCTATGTGTAGGGTACACAGAAGAAACATATGTACAGTTTTTATATCAATATGCTTTGATTTAATACAATTGGTGATTGGCATTTAATTTCTTTATTCATAAAGAAACTTTATAACTAGTCCTGAAACAACTTAACATGAAGAAATTAGAAGGAAAACCAATATCTCTGATCTACTTTCTTGCTTAGCAGATGATTGGATAATTTTTCACAATAAGGTTCTCTCTGTACTTCAAGTTTGTCCACATACACAATAATGAATAAGTTTTGGGAAGAATGTATTTACAAGCGAGGGTCACTTACAGATCTTCTCAAGCTAAGATTTTAAAAAACAAAATAGAGGTATTTGTTCCAATTTTGATCTGCTGTTTTAGGTCATAATTTCTATCTTTTGATTTGCATTCAAAATCAGGGTCATCACTGTCAACTAAACCTTCTGGTTGATTTAATAAAATATCCTCCTTAATTTCTCAGTTGAAAAATGTAGGTTTTATGTCTACATATTGGTAGTTCCTATTATTTTCTACCATTAATACAATAATCTTTCTGTTATAATAGGTGTGCTGTTTACATCTGTCATAAATACATTATTGAATTATTAACTTCTATGACCTTTTCAGACTAAAAAATATATTCTAATCACAATTTTGTCTCTGATTTGTGGCTTCGTCAGATGATCCATGTAAAGTTAATAAATTTTCTGTTAATTACTGGACTCTATATTCCTCAAAACTCTGTACCAGGTACCCTTGAGTATAACTCTTGAAATTTTACAATAATTTTTCCATTGGGTCCAAACTAACACTTATTTTTGTAGTTACTTGACTAAGCTCTATTTACTATAAAGGAACTCAAAATCACGAATACTACTTTATGTAGCTGAATTAAAACACACTCATAATTCTTTTTCTCTTTTACTTTAATTTTATTAAAGTTACTTTAGTTTTATTAAAGTGTAATTATTAAACATATTTTTTAGAGTTTGGTTCAGTCATTATTTAATTTAGTTTGAATACTTTAATTTAATTTTAAATTAATTTAAATAATTGAATTGAATTTTAATTTTAAGTTACTTTGAATAATTTAATTTAATTTTTAATTGCTTTAAAAATTGAATTTAAGATAAATTACTTTAAATAATTAAATTTAAGATAAAAATTACTTTATTTTTTTTAATGAATTAATTTATGAAATTTAGTTTTTAAATGGTATGATATTATATTTTTTAAATACATTTCTCATCTTAATACTTTTCTTATTTTAATATACTCTTATTTTAACACATTCTTATTTTAATTTGTGTATGATTTTGTATATCCTCATATTTTTGTTGTTGTAATTGTTGTATATTGTTGATGTATATTTTATGTATTTAATTTCTGCCACCAGACATGACAGCCCGATTGCAGTAATAAAATTATTATTATTATTACTTGTAGATGACCTACATAAGTAGGGTAACAGAGGCACTTCAGCAAAGGTGCCCATCCTCACCCCCTAAACCCTGTAATGCAGACCCCCCCCTCAAATTTTCGATACCCCCCAAATTTAAAATAAAAAATCCCCCCCCCCTGCTTTGACTCGCTTCCAAATCATATTCCAAAAATTTAGAAATATTTTACAACTTTATCCCTCTTGTTTACTCAAACTCCATATTAAAACCAGTTTGCAAAACTACTGCACAGCTTTCTCAAACACTTTTAAAATTCTTATTAGTCCAGGAAAAATAGACATTCCTCAACACAAAATTTCGGATGGAGATGAAACGTAAGGTCATAATTTCAAATGGAATATCAAAAGTCCTCATCAATCCCATTTGTGCTAAAACTTTTATTCAAGGTCGAAGGTCACGAGAAACTGTTTTTCTACATATCTCTTCAGCGATGCGTTTTATCGTAAAAATACATTTTATAGATTATAAAATTGCCTACAAAAAATGTTCGTGTATGTTTTTTTCCTCCGAAGCATTTGCGAGCTAGCACAGTTTAAAAAACGATGTATACTGCGTTGTGCCTACAATGCGCAGAAGTGCGAGTACACTCATATACGCTTACATCCGGAAAATGAATATACTATTTTCTCTCATATAGTTTTCAGGACAGCTGAAATTAGTAGTGACATCCCCGAAGATGTGTTAGTCCACAATCGGCCTGTATGCACCCCTGCACCCCTAGGGAAGTAGATGCCATGAAAAAATGATCGAACACGACATACCAGTGACGAGTCCACATTTTCGGCGTGACTGAGTTAATAGTGAAATCTCGATATCATGTGAGTCTAAAGTCAGCTCTCATGAAAGAAGGACTCCATTAACCCTCCTTGGGGAGGGAGATGGGTTTATGGATATAAAATAATTGAAAACTTATTTTGAAAAAAAAAAAAATTAAAGTTGCATCGGATTCATAGTTTTAGAGTTGATGAGATATTTAAACTCCCAAAGTCATGATGTTCAAGTTTATATTACATAGGGGCACGGTATCCTCAGAGCTGGGGTGGGTAGGGCGAGACGTATAAAGAGACAGACAATATTAGGATCGAGTACATAGTGTTTGTGTATTCAGAGATGAATAATCGTATTTCCAATGACACATAATCATATTTCCAATGACAACCTCCGTGGCGCATGTGGTAGTGTATTAGCACATCGCCAAGTCATCTCGGGTTCAATTCCCGGTGGGACCACAAAAAAATTGTTTCACATAAAAGTCCCAGTTCGTATAACTGAAAAGCGAACCCTCCTTCCTCTATCCACCTCCTCCTAGTGTAAATAACTCCTACTGTAATTAACAACTCCTACTAACCCCTCCACGTGGATCAAGTTGTTGGTAAACCCAGCCTACCACCCAACTCCTACCTCCTATAGCTCCATTAGATAAGCTTCAGTAGCACGCTACATTTCCCATGTACTAATACAACAATAACAATGACATTATATATCCTTCATGGGCTCTAATGACCTCGATGTTGACGAGCCCTAAAGCCCCACACAAATATATATATATATATATATATATATATATATATATATATATATATATATATATATATAT